>BPTQ01004225.1:3889-27982 GCA_019973895.1 Chrysanthemum seticuspe | reverse complement strand
GACAGGAGTAATATGGTCGAGGTTTGCATATTATGCAATTTAAATCTTCCGGAGAGGGTATGTGTGAACAATATGGACTATTCTCTTTACGAAAGTTGAAGAGAGAATCAAGAGACCAATCTTCGATGAAGGCACATTGTCCATGATTTGAAATCCGGAGGATGTGAGCAAAATGCCCAAGGGTTAGAGTGAACTTTTGGTTTTTGATATAAAACCAAAGAGATAGAGAGCGATCCTCGTTACGAACGAGTTCGACTTGACGGAAGAATTCCATTATGAACCTTGGACATATCTTCTCGTTGATTTCAAGAAGACATTCTAGTCCTATGGCTCGGAAGGAGGTATTGATACCTTCTTCGAATTGTAGAGAGGTGTCTACAATACGTCCTTCATGGAAGTGACGGTTTTCGAGATTATTGAACCCACGGACATGATTGCCAGGTGTGTTGGGTTCGAGAGAGATGTTCGGAGTGTAGACGCTAGTGAGTGAAAAATCAAACTCATATTCATGCGTCATAGTTGAACCTATAGAGATGATAAGTTAATAAAAAGAGTTGTTTGTGGTTAACCTATGATAATCTAATGTTTTTACTAGATTTTTATTAACAATGGTATTTAACACTTTAACTTACTCAATGTTTTGACTTTCTAGTGGATTTTTAGTCTTGCATGAAAACTGCTTTCCAGTAATACGGATCCCACGGTTCCTTTACAAAAGGGATCCGGCTATTATATCTTCCAGGATTCGTGGATCTATAGTAGCAGAAACAGATTTGATAAAAACAAAGGTTTTACAGTTTTTATATCACGAAATATGTTTTATCCTATATTTTCTTTTAGCATGCATACATGACTTCTAATGTATCACGAAAGAATATAAAACATATAAATCAAAAGAAGTGACAAACACATTATGATAATAATAACCTAGATAAACTAGATCATTAATAATATTGCATTTCAATACTAAGGATGATACAAAGGATTGGGTATATAACCCCAATATAGATTAACAACACAAAGTAAATGTCTCCGTATGTGAACTTCATCATAGGGAACACAAGTGCGATGAGTGTTAGAGCGATGAGCACGAGTGCGATGTAAACCATGTTGATGATGGATCTTCTTGGTTTCGATTGAGATGGAATGAGGAGGAAGATGAAGTATTTGAATGAGAGGAAAATTTTGAAATTGGAAGATTTGAAAAAATGATGGTTTGATGAGATGGTCGACGGTAGGAGTATTTATGGGGAAGGAGGAATTTTGAGATTTGTGTTTTGTTTTATTAGAAGATATGATTTTTGGATTAAGTGAGATAAAACATAATTTTTATAAACCATGATTTCTAGACGGAGGAGTGACACATATGTGAGAAAAAGCTTCCTAATGAAGCTACATGTAAAACATGTGTAAACACGAAATCTATCAAATAAATGCGTAACAAATAACACTTATTTATTAAACTAATATCATTTAGATATAAGTGGAAAGTCATACCTCGAATGCACTTAGGAATGTGTTTACAAATGACACAAAAAATGTCACTTAGACGATTCCCGCTCCTTTACGTTTAAGATTTCTTCTTAAGGAAGGTATTCTTGTTACCAAGCGACTCCTAAAGCTTGGTGGGTATGAGCTTTGACTAATCAACATGACAAGGAAGATTAGTACAATTAAATGAAAAAGAAAATAAGAAAAATGTTGTTATCAAGTCAACATCCAAACATATAGTTTTTGAGAAGAAAAAAAACATGGTGTTTGTTTTTATGAAAAACCTTTTTTGTAGTTTTCAATTAACTATGGATCGTATCAAGTTTTTAAAGTACAATATACTTCAAGAAAATTGGTAACGAAGCTCTGATACCAATTGTGGAAAACTAGAAGGGGGGGGGGGTTGAATAGTTTTACCAATTAAAACTTTCTTTTAAACTATTTAGATTGACTTATGTCAATCTATTTGGGTGTGTGTGTTGGATGTTGATAAACAAGCAAATAAAGATAAGTAATGAAAAGATAAGGGTAAGAAGCACAAAACCACAACACGAGTATTTATAGTGGTTCGGCTACAAGGACACCTTCCTTGCCCTACTCCACTCCCCGAGTCACCTACTTGAGAGTTCGTAAACACTACACCAATCTCCTTATGGCGGAGAAGCCTTCACAACGTCGCCTACCCTTTTTCCGGTGCTAGGCTAACCACCGGGTTCTTTCACTCCAAGGTGAACCACACCTACACAACGTCGCCTACCCTTTATAAGTTACTAGGCTAAGTACCTAGTTCTTTCACTCCAAGGTAAACTACACCTTCACAACGTCGCCTACCCTTTATTAGGTACTAGGCTAAGCACCTAGTTCCATTGCAATGGAGGACCTACTACCACACTACACCAACGACTAATCCCAAAGGAGATCTACTCCTTTACAACATCATCAAGGACATCAATATCCTTGGATCTAATACTAGTCTATCTTGCCTTTGACTAGATCTACAAGACACCTTTCACTAATGTCTTGCGTCTTCACTTCTAGGCACCTTTCACTAGTGCTTCTTTGTCTTGACTTCTAAGCACCTTTCACTAATGCTTCTTGTCTTGACTTCTAAGCACCTACCACAAGTGCTTATCCTATAGACGATAGATACCCTTCACTAATATCTTCGTCTTGACACTTGAGACATCTTTCACTAATGTCTTCAACACTACACTTCTTTGAAGAAAGAAAGAGATCATCAACAAGAGGACTTCAATAGCCTTGATGAAGAGGAAGCATGGCAACTCATGGACTTGAGCTTGCTCGACTTCAAAGGTGGTGATCTTGCCTTTAAGAGGAACCTAGAAGATCACACAAAAACAAAACTACAAACATAGATCTCTTGGATCTAAGGTTAGTGAGATTTAACTCAGGGTAGAAAGTGTGTTAGAAAGGGATTGAAAGGGGAGAGATGTAACACCCCGCCTTATCTGACCACAATATTGTCCGCTTTGCCCGCAGGCTCACGGCTTTGTTTTTGTGGCCTCATTTGAAGACTTCCCGGCAGGTCACCCTGTTGGAATCACTCCTAAACAGTATTTCAAGTATTTATATTTCATATGTAATAGGTAGCTTTATTATGGCCTTTATGTTTGTTTAAGGTCAAGCTTATGTAGAAGGCCCATAAGCTTGATCCAAGTCCAATAAGGAATAGGGAAGGAGAGGGAGTGTTGCCCTAGCTCCTTGCCTATATAAACTCTTGTAAATCCTCATTTGAGGGTTGGTTGTTCAAGTTATTCTTTCACTCATACATTACGCCTAACCGTTTCATACTATTGTGTGTGTGTGTGCTTGTTTACTTGTTCAATCGCCTTATCTCTTCTCTTATAAGCTTGTGTTGTAAAACTTGTGACCTAACAGTGGTATCAATCGCCAACTAGTTGGGTGAATCGTTGTGTTTGAAGTGGGTTTTGGTCCTACGCGTAACACCGGTTCCTAAACTTGGTCACGCTTAAAAACTGATTTTTTACACTTTTGAATCCAAGATTCTTGTACTTTCAACGTTATTAGGTGTTAAACTATTGGTTTTTGGCAAAAAGTTTGGAACTTTACGTGTATTTCCTTGTTTTTAAGCGTGTTTTTGTACGAAAGTGTTATCCTACGCGTAACTGTTTTAGGTGCTTTGGATCATCAAATTTCACACTTTTGTGTTATTTTGGTGTTATTGAAGCTATTTCATCACACAAAAACTGGTTCAGAAACATCTTTGGGCAAAATCATTCTTACGAGTAGGATTACGCGTATCAAAACCCTAGTTATACGAGTAGGACTACGCGTAACTTTGTTCTTGGCTTGATCTTCAGTTTCGTGGTTTATTCCGTGTTTTCTTACTTGGATAAGTCTGAAAATACGTCGACTTTGGATTTCTTTTGCACTGTGATAATGTAAAAGATCACTTGGGATAAAACCCTAATCTTACGCTTAAGCAAAAAGCTTACGCGTAGAAAATCTTACGCTTAAGATTCATCTTACGCGTAGACCTAGTCCTACGCATAAGGAAATCCTACGCCTAACTTTCTACGCCTAATTTACTGTTTACGCATAACTTTAGTCTTTTTTCCCTGCTTACGCGTAAACTAAATTCTACGCGTAACTATTCTTGTTACGCGTAACTTTGGTGTCTTTACGCATAAGTGGTATTAAGTGATTTCTACGCGTAACTTTGGATTATTGTGATTTCTACGCCTAAGGACACTTCATCAACAAAGGTTCATTCGACTACAAAGATCCATCAACACAAGTTATCAAAAAAAAAAAAAAAAAAAAAAAAAAAAAAAAAAAAAAATTCAAATTTTGGCTGGAAAAGTTGAGTAAAATTTAATTTTTCGAGGAGACTAAACGTTCAATTTTTACGCGAGATTCAAATTTTGGTTTAACCGTGAAAATTTTGGTCAAAAATTCAAATTTTTGGGCCCAAATTCAAATTTTTCGGGTAAAATTTGGCGTCAAAATTGTCATAACTCAAATTTTTCCTACAACCCTAGAATTGAATTTTATAGTGAATTTCAAATTTTGAAAGTCAAAATTTTTCGAAATTATTTTTGGAGGGAAATTGCAATTCACTATATCGACCTTCTGTGTGCTATATCGACTTTGCACCTGTTCTTCCTCTCTTTGATTCTTTTGCAGGGGAGTGAAATGAATTCTGATCATAAAGATCCATTTGTGGCATTGCAAGAAGGATTCATGGCTATTCAACTGGCATTCAAGCGTCAGACAACATCTAATTCCCAATATCCCGCAGTCGTACAAGGTGCAAGAGTTGCTGTACATGAAAGGAATGCTCAAATGGACGTTGAGAATGTTGTGAGTACTGCATCTGTCGGTAATGCGGACAATGAGGTTGTAGCATTGGAAAAGCAGCATGACAGCAGCAGATCTGGAGAAGATATCATACTTAACTACAACTCCGAGCCTAACTGTGACGAAGAACAAATGGTTGAGGAAGATATACTACCCACCTATGACACTGACATAGAACAGATGGTCGAGGTACAATCTACTGTTGATCATATTCTGCCTGCAAATGCGATACAACATACTGAGCAACCTGAATTCAGTAATGAAGGAGAGGTTGACCAGTGTGTTGCACAATGTCCAGACAACTATCTCATGTCTGAGCCCTTTCTTGCAATCAATTCAACTGAAACGTCAAATCAAACTCTTGAATCTGAAATCATTCTTCTCAAAAAGACCATTACTCAGTTTCATAAAGATTTTTCAAAACTAGAGGCACATTGCATCTCTCTTGAACTTAAACTACAATACAAATCTTTTTCCTCAGAACACAATGGTCAGTTTTCAAATGAACAAAGTAATCGTGTGGATACATTATTAAAAGAAAATGAGCATTTAAAGGCTCAACTTCAAGCAAAGGGGCTTGCACATGTTGCTTTACAAAACAAACTGAGAAGATTCACTGACAAGAGTGTGGATACTAATTTTGCAAAACCAACAATCTTGGGGAAATCGTCTCTAAAACCAATCAGAAACCAATCAGTTGTTAGACAACCAACTGCTTTTAAATCTAAACGTTCAAAATCGTCAAAACCACGGTTTCCCTCCCAAGTTGTTGAGAATAATCATTTGATAAAACCAGTCACTCCACATTCCTGGCCTAAGAATAATCCTTCTGTTTCTGTTAAACCTGTTTCTGTTATACCTGTTTCTGTTAAACCTCAACTTGTGGCTGCTCCTGGCAAATCTAGGATTAGTTCGCACAATGTTTCTAAATTGAGCATTAACAGTAAAGATTCATATGATTCACATGGCCCGTACAAGAACTGTGATCTAGAAAAGGCTAGGAAATGGGCACTTCTTCAAAAGGATGGAATCTTAGGTTCACGACCTAGTGTATCACCTTCGTGTGTATTACTGAACACTGCTTGTAGTAGCAAACCAAAACCTAAGTTAACTCAAACAGTTAGAAATAAACCCATTGATCTAAACGTAAAATTTCAGAAACCTAATAGGTGGATCAATATAGGACGCAAATTCTTCCCAAAAGAAGTTTCAACATCCCTTAGATCTACCCTTAGATGGATACCAACGGGTAGAGTTTTCAACACTGTTGGTCTTAGGTGGATTCCTACAGGCAAGATACTAAGTAGTTGCACCAAAACAAGTGAGATACCCACTTCATCCATCCGTGAGGCAGGAAAGGAAATCATCAAAATAGCATGTTCAGGTGTCAAGAAGATAATTGACACTACATCTTTATGCCTCTAACACCTGGCACCCAGTTACACTTGGGGATCAATGTTTCTTCTTTCTTGCCCCCCTTCTATTCTTCTATGCAGGTACAACAGCTATGGCTCCTACTGCAATACAGCGTAGGACCCGTTTCTCACCGTCAAAAATATCATGATCCATCAACTGTTCCAACATTGTACTTAATCGTCATGAATTGGAAACATTGCTTGCTCCTCTGGTTAAAGATTCTGCCAAAAGTCGTGCTTCAGATGTATCGAATGTTCCCGCTGCACAACAGATAATACTCTAATTTCAGATACACCTGAATCTACAACAACAACCGAATCTTCTATAACAGAAGATCAAACTGCTTCCAACAACAATGACACAGCTGATGATCAACATAATGAACATAGATGTTTTTTGTCAGCAGTTGATTCTCTCGAGATATTATGGTACTTCACACTTGTTCGATTGCTTGGACTTACATGGTTTCACTATCTCCTCATACATGGTTTCGATGTCTTCAATTCATCATCAACATACGTGGTGTATGATTCTGATTCATTGAAAACATCGAGGGGGAGAGAGTGTAGGCGTCCCTTTCCTTCTTCGTTTTTCCACGTGCTTCCTTGCGAAAACCCAATGCTCTCCAAAATTTCTTCAAACTGGACGGAGAAATGAGACGATCTGAGGTTCAAACGTCTTAATTCAGTGTTATTGTCTCAACTATCACGGGTTATCTTGTGTGAAGTTACCCAAATATGATGTTAAGATGCCTCACACACGGTCTTGGCATCGAGTTATTGCATATTCACAGTGATTAGTATTCCGAAAGACCACAACATTCAGGGGAAAGTCGTATCATTTCGTCTTTCGTGGTTTGTTTGGTGTGATGCATCTACATACGTGAGAAGATCTTGTTGATTTCTGGCATGCTACCCTCGAACGGATCTTCCGCAATTTGTCAGATTTTCTTTGTGTGGTTTACTGCTCATCTACAAATTCCGCTGCATACTAAAACCGTCAAAAGTTAGAGGAAATGTAGACTTCATCAAAGTTTCAAATCTGCTAAAGACAGTTGTCAGTTCGAGGGGGAGCTATTTCTGGAACATCGTCAATTGGGGAAAGGTTAATTTGTTTCATGCTTATTTCATCTTTTCCCTAATATGGCTTGTGCACAAATAACAGTGTACAACCCGTAATTGTCAAGAAAGGACCCTGTGGTACGCCTCAGTGCCACAATCCTTATAAAAGGAGCGAAAGCTTCTTATTTTTGAGTAAAACCTATCAAACCTTTCATTTTTCAAGGTTTTGCTCAAAAAGACAAGTACTTCCCCATATGATTTTTCAAAACCTCAACCGTTTATATCACTAGTTGAGGGGGAGTATTTGAATTAAAACTTTGTTCACAAATTGTTCACAGTGGTCATCTTCCCACAACACTCGAAATGGTCATATTTATTGTCAACCGTTCAAAAACAACATTTTTTATGCCATTTTTGAGGGGGAGAAAATTGTGTGATAAGAAATATGTTGTACTAAATGCAAATGAATCTGTGTACCTCAGACTTAACCTACGAATTGACGGTACTAAACTGTTAGTAACTCGAAAAGACTTGTCTTGGACGGGTAATAATTTCAAGCTAGTTCGCTAGTGATGTAAACGTGTCTCGCAAAGGACTTGTCTGAGTAGAAAGTACCATTCGAGAAACTATTGATAGACATGAACTCTGACGAGTTTGACAACCGTTCGAGGTTTGTCTACACCTTCAAGATAGTTATTAGAGCTAGTTGTCACCTAAAAGCTGACAATGTATCTCTTTAACTATTCAACGTAACCGTGTCTCGCGGGAGATTGTCTATCTTTAGTGAATCAATTCAAAAAGTGCGCGCTCTTTCCTCACTGTGCATTTAACCATTAAAACTATTAAGCACATGTGGAGGGGGAGTATTTATGCAAAAACTTATCTCTCACAGTGGTTCAAACATGTTTTTCATTTACAAACCCTTTGAGAGATATTTTAACTTACAGTGGTTATAATGGCAAACATAGGTTAGTCATGGAGTTATAAGGTGACTAAGGTTAGGAATAACCGTCCTATGATCCGCCAGAGCCGGAGGGATCTACCCAAGGACACTACCATTAGTTAGTGTTAGAAGTCCTTAGGAATGATTATAAAAAGGAGAAAATGAGAATCGGAGAAAGAAGGAGTTGAAGAATCAAAAAGAAATGTAAAGTAAAGGGTGAAAAGAAATAGCCCTCCAGATTATTCAACTTAGGGCAGACACCGGGTTCAATTCATATGCTACTGGTTGTCACTTAGTGACACCGGTATTGAAGATTAAAAGTCGTCATGGACCCAGTGACGCATGCACTAAACCTTCTTAGCCACTCAAGTTTTCTCAACAGAAACTTGTTTCATTCTCACATGGGAACCCTACATAAACTATTAGCTTTCTCTTAGAGATCGCTGGTATTGAAGAAGGAGACCATCTCCCTAGTCTCCGCTCAGGAAAACCAAAACGCACTATTGAGTCTAGAGCCACGAGATTCATCAAAAGATCTCTTAGGTACACTTGACATTTAATCACTTGATGATCAACAATAAGATCATCAGTGGTTCATATCGAGTCCTTCTCAGATCTTAGCAATCTGTCGAGAACATTTATGAGAGGTTCACATCTGTGATCCTCAGTGATTGAATGGAAACTCCTGCCAGGGTCAACATCAAACAGCCCTGACAGCAGGTCACTTCGGTAACTCCCCGTGGATTACGCGGAGTGTGTCTCAAACGGTCTACAGTCGTGAGGTGATGCTTCGGTGTACCTCAGCGACTCATCTGAACTGTAGATGTACTTCGGTACATCGCGTTATCTCACTTGTGGGACTCCAGTTCAGGAACGGCCTTTGTAAGAATTAGAGTTGTGTCTTCACACTATGCTGTTGACACTCTCGAAGTTCAAACTTGTAAGTGCCGGAAACCGCTTATTACTAACCGTTTGAAATGTTTTCTTCTTATGGAAGCTCCGGAGCGGGATGATCGTGCTGATTCTTCTCATGCTCATGCCAACATCAACACTAATGGAAGTCCTATTCTAAAGCAACACAACCGTCAGAATGATTCTTCATCAAATCAAAGAATCTACAAAGTCAAAGACTTAAAGAACTTCATCAGTATTGATTTCCACCGTCAAAGAGCGTGTGAGCATGTTGAAGAATGACGTGGAGACACTGGAGCAGCGAAGCAGACCTGAGGCAGACTGTTGCAGACAACAACATACTATCACTTTCACCACAAAGAACGATGATCAAAGAACAAAGTTAAAGATGACGTCAAAGCATAACTGTTCAAAGATAACGATCTCTCTACACTGGGGAGATTGTTCGAATCAAGACAATTCCTCTCACAAGAAAGAAGAATGTCAGAAGACGTCATAGCTACTATTACATCAACGCCTTCACCGTTCACATTCATATATACTTGAGGGGGAGATTGTTGGAATCACTCCTAAACAGTATTTCAAGTATTTATATTTCATATGTAATAGGTAGCTTTATTATGGCCTTTATGTTTGTTTAAGGTCAAGCTTATGTAGAAGGCCCATAAGCTTGATCCAAGTCCAATAAGGAATAGGGAAGGAGAGGGAGTGTTGCCCTAGCTCCTTGCCTATATAAACTCTTGTAAATCCTCATTTGAGGGTTGGTTGTTCAAGTTATTCTTTCACTCATACATTACGCCTAACCGTTTCATACTATTGTGTGTGTGTGCTTGTTTACTTGTTCAATCGCCTTATCTCTTCTCTTATAAGCTTGTGTTGTAAAACTTGTGACCTAACACACCCAAGCCAGTACTACTCTCACATGAGCACGCTTAACTGCCAGTCCTAAGAACTCCACTCGCAGTAGACCACAAAACGCGTTGTGTCATTGTAAGGCGAATGTTATCTTATGATCCCAGCATCTCTCCAGGCCACAGCCGATGTAGGATTTGCCTAGGGTGTTACAATCACCCCCCCTTAGGGACTCATCGTCCTCGATGAGGTTTGCCCCACCATCCCGAACGACTCAGGAGTGGCTCTGATACCACTTGTAACACCCCGCCTTATCTGACCACAATATTGTCCGCTTTGCCCGCAGGCTCACGGCTTTGTTTTTGTGGCCTCATTTGAAGACTTCCCGGCAGGTCACCCAAGCCAGTACTACTCTCACATGAGCACGCTTAACTGCCAGTCCTAAGAACTCCACTCACAGTAGACCACAAAACGCGTTGTGTCATTGTAAGGCGAATGTTATCTTATGATCCCAGCATCTCTCCAGGCCACAGCCGATGTAGGATTTGCCTAGGGTGTTACAAGAGAAATAATGAAGAAATGGCTCACTATTTATAAAGGAAAAATCCTACTGTTCCCCGGATCCCACGGATCCCTTCCACTTGGGATCCGGCTAGCACAAAGCTAGGGATCCGTGGAACGCTCATCTTTGCCCATGGGTATTTTGGTTATGGGTCATGGGTCATGGGTTGAACCATGGATCTTTGGCTAGATACAATGTATCTTTGAGTGCATTGCACTTAGTCACTTGGGTATTGGTTGATCCATGGGTTATGGATTTTATCCATGTATGATATAAGCATGATGTCATGCAATGGGTTATGGGTCAAGATCCATGGGTTATGAGCTTTGGGTTGTACCCAACTACATTCAATGTATTTGCCCAATGGGTTGTGATAATTAAGTTTCTACCCATTTATATTACCCAATATACTACATACTAGTTATGTGTATATTTTATCAAAATATGTAAACACTAGTTGTTGTACATATGTATTACTAAATCATAAAATCACTTATACTTGTTTTAGTGTTTTATGTAGAAATGTGAATATGTTAGAAACTATTAGGTCAAACCAATTACGTATTTTATTTGTTTCGTTAATATGATTTTACGTTTGTTATTGACAAAACATTAGAAGATCGTAAAATATAAATAAACGTTTTTACGGCTTATTTGTATTAACATAACCATTTCTGCCATCTCCAACTAGTCTTAGCTTTTGTCTTAGTAAATGCACTAGGTGATAATTTCTTCCGAGGAGGTGAAGGGGATTCTATGGGTACATCAATGATCGTAGCCGGAACACTAGATGAAAGTTTACCTAGCATAGACTTAGAAGCATTAGTGGGCCTAGAGGTATTCCATTTTCTATTATTCCGTTTACGAGATAAGATAGCCTTAGCAACACATTTATCATGACAACCAGAAAACATGCTTTTATGACAACCAACACAAGAAGCTTCAAACTTAACATTTAAAGTACTTAAAGATTCAGCATTCGTTACATCACTTTTTCCATTACATTTGTCAGACGCAATATCTAAAGTGGGTGCAACTTGAGTCTTATTCAAATTCCTAATGTGTTCTTCTACTTCAGAGGTCTTTATTATTCTTTTCTTACGTCACAACTTCCTATTCTTCCTTGTATTGCTCCTAGGCTGTGAAGTGCATGCATTGGGAAAAGAGGCAACTATTCCTGTTTCAGTAGAGGGAAGCACATTAGTGTCTTGTGGTTTGTCATTAGATGTTCTAGACTCAGTTTGAGTCTGTCTAGGTGCAGTTACTGCTGTGTTACTATTCCTATCTTGCTTAAGTTTTACCAACTCTGCTTTTAGATCAAGGATAGTGTGTAACAAATCTAGATTTTCAGAACGAGTGAGACCATCTCGTCGTAAAACATCTTTGGTGTATGCAAGATGATCATCAACATCTTTTGACGCTTGAGCACGAGTATTTTTGAGTAAATCAAATATGACACCATATTCCTTTTTGACTTTTGAAATTTCTTGTTCATATTTTGAAATTTGACACTTCAAAGACACGTTTTCATCATCCAGTTGCTCAAGTTTTGGATTAAGAGTTTTTGTATGCAACTGATTGATTTTGTTTTGCAAAGCGAGTTCTCGATTTTGACAATCTTTTTGACACCATTGAAGACGACGTTTTGCATTTGAAAGCTCGTTTAACAATCGCTCATTTTCAACTTTTAAAGAATTGATTTGTGACACAGTATCAGTATTCTCAACATTTTCAACAGAATCAACAGAATCAGCAGAGATATAATCAAATGCATATGCAACATAATTTAATAACACAACATTAATGGTATCAGCATAGATTACATCTTTCAAGAGTCGATCAACATCTTTTCTTAACATTTTCTTTTTACGTTTTGTATTTGAAATCGATGTTTCTGTTTGCTCGAAAACTCTTTTCATAAGTCCAAGCTCCTTGTGAAAATCCCTTTCCCAATATATTGCACACATTTTCAAATTTCGGACATGAGGTAAAATTCTTTTCTGAAAAATATCTCTTTATTCTCGCGCATGAGGCGATTGAAAATGTTCAACTTTTATTTCAGAATTGATTTCAATTTCACGTTCCAAAAGTTTGATGTCCGATAGGAATGTTTCAAAATATTTAAGAATTTAACAACGTTCGGGTACTGATTTTACTTCACTGAGTGAAGGTAAAGGACCCTTAATTTGTGCAGAATTGGGTTGAGGACCATCATTAGAAGACTCAAAAATAGGTGTGATAACCCAAGGTGTGTTAGAATTATCCTATTGTGCGACGAAAGTGATGGCTTGTGAATAGTTAAATGGTTTGTTATAAACAACATTTTCTAATTTTGATCGACTCTCGTCTTTTGCATCTAATTCCTCCATACGATTATATTCAACAACACTCATAATGGAATCATCAATTCTATGTTATGCACTGTAGACTTGCGGATTTGGTTTGAATGCTCTATTTGAAAACTTTGGTTTGTAATCAGCAAGATTCGGTCCATATCCATTTGGATTTGGTTTAAAAGTAAACTTTTGAATAGTTGTGATTGACTCACCATGTTTATAAACAACATTTTGAAACTCTTTGATTTTGTTTTGTAAGTTGACAATTTCTTCAAGATAGTCATCTATTCATTTCTTTGAATGCTTTTTGTATTCGCAAAACTGTTTTTGACAAGTTAACAACTCAGACTTGGCTTTTTGAGTTTCCGAAGTGAGAGCGTTAAGTTGTTGTTTATGATCATATTTCAGTTGTTCTATTTGAGACAACAAAGCATTCTTAGATGCAACTAGGTCACATATCTGTATTTCCAAATATTTTTCGTTTTGGTAAGATTTAGCAAAAGCGACTTCAAAACCTTTTTCACGTTTTTCTTGTTTTTGAATAGTCAGCAGTGCACTTTTGTCATGTAATTTCTTATTGATGTCTTTGCACATTTCCATTCGAGATTCTTGGTCTTTAAGTAAGGTCATGAGCTCAATATCTGGATTAGACAAAAGTTCAGTTTGTTCAACGTGAGTCTCAACATGATCATTATTTAGATCCTCAAATATAACCACGGAGTCAACTTGATTATCAGAATTAACCATAAGGTCATCTTGATCGTCAAATATAACTACAGGATCTATTTGATTTTCATCGGAATGAGATGTAGATGGCTCATGTTGAACACTCTGATCCTCGTCGGATGCAGATGTTGGCGGAGATATCAGATCAGTAATGAATACAGTTTGATCCGGTACCTGAGACAGGCTGTCAGTGTCACACACTGGGCCTGTGTCACTCATGTGAAGTTCTTGCATGTTAGCCATTAACATAATTGCTGCATTAGCTTGCAAGTCTTCCATGTCATCATCAGAATCTGCATTTGCCATGAAGCTCTGTTCCTTGTTGGTAAGAGTTCCACCAGCTTCATCCTTAAGAGCCAAGAGTAAAGCCTCTTTGTGATAAGCGCTACCTCTTGTCCTCAGCTTAGGGCATGCATTAGCCAGATGACCCTTCTCATTACAGTTATAACAAAAAAGACCATTAATCTCAGTCTAAGCATTTCCCTGATCAACCACTTGAGCTCGTTGTTGTCGAGCACCCATGTTATTCCTTCCAATAGCATTAAACCCTTGACCATTGCCCATCTGACGAACATTACCACGATTCTGAACTTCAACACGTCCATTGTTAACAACAGCCTGATTCCTTGTGTTTGATGAGGTACAAATGCGATTGTTGGATTTGTTTGAATATCGGCCGAAGGCTCTAGTAATCATGACAAACCCTTGTTGCAATGCATCAAAAGCTTATGTATCCTCATTAGATTCACTGTAAAGTGCTTGATCATTGTGGTTGTTGTATGGAACCAATTGAGTTTCTTGTGATTGGTGCTGTGATGGATCATATGGTGTAATTGTTGCAGTTGGTTGTGGAGGATTTGTGAAGGTAGTTGGCAAGTTCGGGTATTGAGGATAACATGTTTGAGCCCACAAAGCTAGAGTTTGATTATCCGTAAGTGAAGGCGAAACAGGGAGTCCATGGATAACCCTTTCTTTGTCAACTTCCTTTTGGTGGGGCTTCAAATAGTAGTACAACAATCCGTATGTAGCATGATGAAGATTCTTCGCTTGACGGATGAAAATGACATACTTTTCCCAATCAGGACCAAGACTACTCAGGAACTTAGTGTTGACTGCAATTCTTGGCATAATGATGTTATGTTTTTGTTAGGATTTAGTAAATCCAGTTATTAAAGTGTCGGTCACCTCAAGTATATGTAATCGTTAGAAAGCTCGTAGTCGTAGTTATTTAATGTTAAGTAACACCTTGGAGGACGGACAGGTCTTTACCCACTGTATGCCTGATCCACAGCCCGTAGGTGGCGTTTTATGTAAGACTATAAATACCCTCTACCTCCCAAGGTAGAGGGTTGGAGCTCATAATAACACTTTTACTTTCTCTCACTAAGTTCCCAAACTTCTAACTCTTTCTCTCTCTAAAACCTTATATTATACGCCTATTTTGATCATGGTTTGATGTGTTTGTGAAATCCAATATGTTACAAATGGTATCAAGAGCCATGGTTTGATCATCTCTCTTACATATCCTTGGATTTCTAGTGGTTTTATATGGTTTTTGGGGTTTGAAAAAGTTTAGTGGTTTTTGCATCATTTGGATAATTTCTTGTGTTAAAGTTTGAATTTTGAGTGTACTTTTGTGTTTAGAATCATTGTAAGTTCTTGGGTTTTGAGTTGGAAAGCTTGAATCACTGTGGTTAGGCTTGTTTTGGATTGAAAAGGTTTGTTTTTAAGTTTTTCTACCTAGCGACTTGGTTCTCGGATAAATATTCTTCGTAGCGACTTGCTTCATTATTTGGTAGCGACTTGTAGTTGAAGTGGTAGCGATTTGAGTCCTAGCGACTTGTCTATTGAGACAAGACGACAAACAGTACAAAGTAGTGGAGACACCACTTCAGCTAGCGACTTGGTTGACGTAGCGACTTGTCTTTATTATTTCTAGCAACTTGTTTTTGTTGTTACTAGCGAGTTACTCTTTAGCGACTTGACGTTTTAGCGACTTGTTCTTTAGCGAGTTGTTCTTTAGCGAGTTGTCTACTTAGCGAGTTGTTCTTTAGCGACTTATCAGCTTAGCCATTTGCTGTTTTAGCGACTTGTGTTTAGCGACTTGGTTCATAGCGACTTGTGTCTAGCGACTTGATTCACAGCGACTTAAGCCTTTAGCGAGTTGCTACTTAGCGACTTGGTGTCTTAGCGACTTGTCTTCAAGGGTTATAGCGACTTGGTTGATTTTGTTTCTAATACGGTTTTCTCTTGATTTAGTAAAATCCAGTGAAAGAATATATTTCCCGGTTTAATCATAGAGTTATAAAATCCCGTGATATCTGAAAACATGTCTACCAACGTGCCCACGATCATTTCTTCTGTTGCTGAGGAAGTTCAAGCAGCTGGATCAGACACTCGTCCACCTATGCTTGACAGAACTGACTATGACTCATGGGCTCAACGAATTAGGTTGTACTGTTTGGGAAAAGAAAATGGAGTCAACATTCTCAAGTCAATTGATGAAGGACCGTATCAAGTTGAGACAACCAGAGACATACTCGATACAGCTGCTGATGGCACGGTGATATTAGGACTGGACAGACCTAAAATGTATGATGAACTGACTGATAAGGAGAAGAAGAGATACGATGCAGACATCATGGCTTTTAACATCATACTTCAGGGCTTACCTAAGGACATTTACAAGCTGATCAATCACAACACTGAAGCTAAGGTAGTTTGGGACAATGTCAAGATGCTTCTCTCAGGTTCTGAATTAACCAAGGAAGACATAGAATCACAACTCTATGATGAATTTGAGCATATTAAGATGAAACCAGAAGAAAGTGTCTATGAATATTACGTGAGATTCCACAAGCTTGTAAATGACATGAGGAACATCAAAATGACCATGCCAAATATTCAGCTGAACTCAAAGTTTGTGAACAACATGAATCCCGAATGGCACAAATTTGTCACCTCTGTGAAGCTAACCAAAGGATTGAAGAACACCAACTATGACAACTGTATGCCTTCCTTCTTCAGAATGAGAGGCATGCTATGTTTGAACGAAGGATTCTTGAACATTTCAAATCTAAACAGGGAGAAACAAGTTCATCAAATGATTCAACAACTTTTTACACCAATGTTGGAATTACCACCAAAGCTTCTCAAGTCATACCCACGGGTAATGGTAATTACAAGCTCATTCCTGATCCAACATATAAGCCTCCAGACTCAAACACACTCATGGAAAACTTCATCAATCAACTGTCTCTCATGGTTAGTCAAAATATGAATTCCCTCCCACACACCAACAATAATCTCAAAACAGCATCCAATCCACACAATCAAGCTACTGTCAGAGATGGGAAGGTTATGGTGCAACCAGCTCAAGGAAGGCGGTATGAACAAGGTATTGGAGCAGGAATGATTGGAGCAGGTTATGGTAATACTGGAGTAGGTGGAGGATATGTGGCTAATCAGAATCGTGGAAGAAGTGCCAATCAAGGGCAAGCAAAGCCAATCAAATGCTACAACTGTGGTGGTGAGGGACATATTGCGAGGAACTGCACATCTCCAAAACGTCCACAGAATGCAGAATACTTCAAAGATAAGATGTTGCTTGTGCAAGCTCAGGATAATGGAGCAGCTTTGGATGAAGAGGAGTTGTTGTTTCTTGCAGAAGGGAATGCTAAGACATATGATGCTGATGTGGATGAGCAACCAATTCAGGAAATAGGTCACAATCATCAAAATGCCTTTCAAGTTGCAGACTGTGATGCATTTGATTCTGATGTCGATGATGAACCTACTGCCCAGACAATCTTCATGGCTAGCATCTCACCTATGGTCTCTCCAAAGGTCTCTTCACCACATCAGGCTGGTCAATCCAAAGATTCAATCATTTCAGAGGTATTAAAACTATATGATAAAGTTGATGAGCAAAAGATACATGACGAAGTACAATCTTTTGAAACTTATGAATCAAATATTGATAATGAGGGTAATAGTAATATTGTCCCATATGATCAATATGTGACACAAAGTGAAAGTGAGATTGTACCAAGTGATGTATCTTCTGCAGTCAATAATGACTATGTTTTTGTTGAATACACTGCATGTGCCCCTGATGATTCTGTTATCTCTGAACTGAATGCCTATAAAGAACAATTTGCTGTTTATGAACAACGTGCTAAGTTTGAGTTAACTAGCCGTGAGCAGGAAATGGATGACCAAATGCGTACAATTATTAGAAAAAGTAATTTTAGAGAAGAAGTTTTAAAACAATAGTTAAACTCCTTAGTAGAAAAGCTTTCTAAAACTGTTAAGCAAAGGCAAGAGCTTCAAGATAATGTTAAAGTGCTTAAACAAGAATTCAATGCAAAGGAATCAAAACTTTTGAATGATTTTTCTAATCTAAAAACTTTGAAAAACAAGCTTGAAAATAAGTTGTACGTACAAGGGAACACCAATCAGACTGCTCACATGATCACTAAGCATAGAGTCTTAAGCGATAAGCACAGTATTCCCCTTGTAGAGGAACCAAATCCCGAATATTGCAAAAGAGCTAAAGCTTTCCATAAGATTGTATATGATGGTAATGAGATCATTAAGCCTAGGCAAACACCTTCATGTATTGGAAGCACAGAAGAGGATAGAAAATTAGAAGATGCCTCTAGGGAGAAAATGGATAAGAAAATAGAAGATCCTAAGTGTAAAAAGAATAACATAACGATCAAACCCCATGATTACACAATAGAAAATTGGGTCTCCCTGAACAGGTTTAAGCCTCAAACTCAATTAACCACAGAACAAATTTTTTGGAAGAAAGACATGGATAAGCAAAAAGCAAACGTACTTGTTGAAACAAACACTCCCCTTAAGAAAGTGCCTGCAGCTACTGTGTATCCTCCAAATACACCAATGCATTTAGTTCCTATAACTATTGCCACTAATAGCAAAACCTTAATCAGCCTATATGTTGTTTATCAACTATTTATTGATTTTGAGAAGACATGTAAGAAGAGAATCACACCTACAGGGATAACTGAAGGGGAAAGGGGTTTTGAGCAAACTAAAGAATGCTATTTAACTAAGGTCATGCCTTTCTTTAAACAATTAAAAGGTCAATTTGAAAGTCTTCAAAAGGGGCTAAACTCAGATATTAAAGAAATGGAAAAGGAATTTGATGCAATGATTGTTGAAGTCAATGATTATGAACGGGAACTCAAATATAATGAAATTGAAAGGAAGAATTTGTATATCCTAAATGAGAACTTAGTATTAAGTTGTGTGGCTCAAGATGTGTTTTATACTGTTACTAAGCATTCTATTACTGCTTCTCAATTTCATGAATTAACTGTTGCTTTGAAAGTCTCCCATGATCGTGTCATTGAGCTTGAAAACAAAAACTCAGAACTAAATGAGAAAATTGATCAGGATGATCACGATAATTTGGTAAAACACCTTTCTAAGCTAGAAGTTGAACATTTTGATTTGCAATTAAAATATCAACATCTCAAGGAAAATGTCAAAACCTCAAACATCAAGACATCCTCAAATGTTCCAGAGTTTGATGCACTTTTTGAAATAAACAAACGTGACGAACATATTCAAGCTCATTGTAACACGATCAGAAAGTTGAAAGCCCAAATTTCACAATTAAAGGGTGAAAAGAACAACGTGACTGGCTCCCAAATGCCTCCTCCTTTAGATTCTCAGTGCTCTCAAACTTTTCATCTTCAAAACTTGGTTAATGTTTTACAAAAGAAAAATGAGAGTTTTCTAGAAGAAAATGAAAAGATTAAACGACACTTTAAAGAGTTATATGATTCAATGAAAGTCACTCGTGACAAGAACAACGAAAAAATAACGTCTTTACAAAAGGAAATTGAGAATCTGAGGATTCAGGAAAAAGGGAAAATGCCACTTGTCTTTAATGAGAATGTTGCATCAAAGTCATCTGCAGACTGCAAATATACTGTGACTGTTAAATAAATTCCTCCTCATCTTAGAAATAACGAACTTGTGTTTCATAACTATTTCGCTCACCTTAAGGATAGTCTAGAATGTCTCCGTGAGATTGTAGAAGAGGATTTCATAAATAAGCCACTTGATAGAGCGATTAGGTTTGCTTGCATTCAGGCCAAACGATCTCAAGAGCTGCTAGAATGTTTAAGAGCAACATGTCCTAAATCCTTAGGTGCAAAAGATAAAGCTGTGATGCCTTGTTCTATGCCTAGTGCCAATTATGCAACCCATTCTATGCCCAGTATTAAGAAAGTGAACTCTAAAGTGCCTGCAAGTAGTTCTGATCCATGCACGTCTAGTTCAGGAATGCAAAAAGTAGCCCAACCAACTAATGTTCCCATAATTCTCTCTACATGAGTAACCAGTGACATAAAAGCAAGTGGGTCAAAGCCTCCAGGCAATACAAAGCAAGATAGGACCTCACAAGCTAAGAATGTGCATTGGAAGAGAGTAGAAGACCACCCTAGGAACACTAAGTTTGAGTTGAATAAAACGAATCGTGTTGATTCTAGTATTAGCTATAAGCGTACTGTAATTAATTCGAATTCTGCTACTATCTGCAAACCATGTAATGATGACTGTTTGATTTCTATTACTGATCATGAATGTGGTGTGAATGTTTTGCTTAATGCTGTTAAATGCCCAGTTAAAATTGTTAATGTCAAAAATCAAGCTAAAAAGGCTAAAAGGCAAAGGCGAAAGAAAGTGAGAAAACATTGGAAACCCACAGGAAGAAAATTTAGTAGTATTGGTTATCAATGGATACCTACTAGCCGTAAGTTTAATCTTAATGAGTTTTGCCCTAAATTTGCTAAGTCAATGCCCATTAGAAAATGGATGCCTACTGGTAGAACTATTCCTTTAAGAAGTGAACATACTTTGAATAGGTCAAATACGGACACTAGCACTGCATCTATACCTGATGATTCCATTGTTTCTACTTCCGATGTGGGTGTTCCAATCACTGTTACTAACCAAATGGAACCCATTCTTGCATGGGGATCCCAATTATCCATTCTTGCCTGTGTTCAACTGCAGATCGTTCAAATCGTTCTGTGGTACCTGGACTCAGGCTGTTCCAAGCATATGACTGGAGATCGCTCGCGGCTCATGAACTTCGTGAGTAAATTCATCGGGACTGTTAGATTCGGGAACGACCATTTTCGAGCAATTATGGGTTATGGAGACTATGTTGTTGGCAAAAGTGTAATCTCCAGGGTATATTATGTTGAAGGTCTTGGTCATAACTTGTTTTCTGTTGGTCAATTATGTGATTCCGATCTAGAAGTGGCATTTAGAAAACATACTTGTTTCGTTAGAGAACTTGATGGTGTGGAACTGTTAAGAGGAACTCGTGGTTCAAATCTACACACCATCTCTATCGAAGACATGATGAAGTCTTCTCCAATCTGCTTGTTGTCAAAGGCCTCAAAAACAAAATCATGGTTATGGCATCGTCGTCTCAATCACTTGAACTTCGGCACCATTAATAATCTTTCCAGAAAGGATCTTGTAAGAGGCTTACCCAGATTAAAGTATGAAAAAGATCATCTTTGTTCAGCATGCCAATTGGGAAAAAGCAAGAAATATGCCCACAAACCCAAACCCACAAACTCAGTAATGGAAGTTTTGCATTACCATTCATATGGATTTGTGTGGACCAATGAGAGTGCAAACGATTAATGGGAAGAAATATATTTTAGTCGTTGTTGATGACTACTCTCGATTTACATGGGTAAAGTTTTTGAGGACAAAGGATGAAACTTCAGATGTCATCATCAAACTTATCAAGCAGCTTCAGGTTCGACTTAACAATACAGTTAGAATTGTTCGAACAGACAATGGCACATAATTCGTTAACAAAGACTTAAGTCAATTCTATGAAAGTGTTGGAATCAGTCATCAAAGAAGTGTTCCACGAACTCCTCAATAGAACAGTGTAGTTGAAAGACGAAATCGAACTCTTGTGGAAGCTGCAAGAACAATGCTAATTTATTCAAAGGTTCCAATGTTTCTCTGGGCTAAAGCCATTGCCACTGCTTGCTACACCCAAAATCGTTCCCTCATATACACATCTCATGGAAAAACTCCATACGAACTTGTCCATAAACAAAAACCTGATCTATCCTACCTTCGTGTGTTTGGTGCGTTGTACTATCCAACGAATGACGATCAAGATTTAGGTAAATTAAGAGCTAAGGCGGACATTGGAGTTTTTGTAGGTTATGCATCAAATAAGAAGGGTTACCGAATCTACAACAAAAGAACTCGAGATATCATGGAAACTATTCACGTCATGTTCGATGAGCTGTCCGGGCAAATGGCTCCAGGACAATCCAGTTCTGGACCCGCATCTCAACCTTCATCAAGTAGTCCCATCAGTTCTACTCTTGTACTAAATCCCTCACCAGCAACTCCTTATGTACCTCCTTCAGAAGATGATTTGAAGAAATTGTTTGATCCAATGTTTGATGAACACTATGAGCCAAGTGCTAATGATCTGTTAATTCCATCAATAGAGGCTGTTCCTATCCCTGTCAACGAGGTTAACCCTTCAGTTTCTATGTCAATAAGTCAAGAAGCGCCTGCTGCTGATCACTCTGTCTCATCAACAAATCCTCAATCATCGAGTGTACATCATGGAATTATGTCTGGCACCTATGATGGAGATAATCCCTTTGCTACTCCTGAAGATGCCCCCTTTGAAAACATATTTGCTCCTGAATCATCATCAGAACCATCTTCATCAGGAGATATCGACTCTACTACTTCAGTTCCTCAACAACAACCATACAAACATCTTAGAAAATGGACACATGATCATCCATTGGACAACATCATTAGAAATACCTCTCGTCTAGTATCCACTCGTAAACAACTTGCAACTGATGCCTTATGGTGCTTCTTCAACTCCGTACTATCCAAGGTCGAACCTAAAGACGTTAAAACTGCCATGAATGAAGACAGCTGGTTCAATGCCATGCAAGATGAAATTCATGAGTTTGATCGACTAGATGTATGGGAATTAGTACCTGCTCCTGACTGTGCTATGATCATTGCTCTAAAGTGGATCTTCAAAGTAAAACTTGATGAGCATGGTGATGTATTAAAGAACAAGGCTCGATTGGTTGCAAAAGGATACCGTCAAGAAGAGGGTATTGACTTTGAAGAATCATTTGCTCCAGTTGCTCGTATTGAGGCAATCAGAATCTTCTTGGCTAATGCTGAAAGTAAGAACATGGCAGTCTATCAGATGGATGTCAAGACGGCTTTTCTTAACGGAGATCTTAAAGAAGTCGTATACGTCAGCCAACCTGAAGGTTTTGTGAATCCAGAGCATCCTACTCATGTCTATCGCTTAAAGAAGGCTCTTTACAGTTTGAAGCAAGCTCCAAGGGCATGGTATGATACGCTATAAAATTTTCTTCTATCTACTGGATTCAGAAAAGGAGCAGTTGATCCGACATTGTTCACCAGAAAGTCAGGCAAACATTTAATTCACGTTCAAATTTATGTCGATGATATTATTTTTGCCTCGACTGACCCCAATGAATGTGACCGTTTTTCTAAGGAGATGGGTTCCAAATTTCAAATGTCAATGGAGGTCTGCATGAAGCCGCACATAGAACTGTAGGACGTACTAGTCGTAGACGCATCCGACAATCACTGTATGGCCACAGGAAGCCCATGGTTTCTGGGTATAACTACCAAGGAACCTCTATGGCTTTCTGGGCAAATTGGCTAAGTTTCATGAAAAACCATCCGAATCGGACCATAGATCGTGTGTACGTATGTCGCTTGTCTTATAGTCCAGATGACCGACACTCCATGTAGTCCCTAGGTTAGTATGAAGCTATAAAGCAAACTAGATGGTACTAGGGACTCACCAGGAGTAGGTCAAATCATGCGAGATAGTACCCTCACAGTTGTCCCAGTGTTCTTAGTTTAGGTTTAAAGAAATTTTAAAGTAAACGTATAAATCTAACTAAATATTTTTACGAAGGCCCTGAAACACTTTAAACATTAGGGTTCTTTTTACTGTAAACAGGGTAGTAACTGTAAACTTTAAACCTTGGGTAGAGGAATCTTTTTGCCAGTGTAAGTAACCCCAGTCAGCTCCGTTTTTATTATAGTAGCTGTATTTAAACTTGCACTTAATTTACAAACGGACTGAAAGACCACTTGTTACAGCCTAGTTGACGAGGAAAAGACTTAGGTCATCTATCTTCTTTTAAAATATCGCATAGTATGGTACGGGAACCTCGAACGAAGTTTGACATTTCTCGGAAGAAATTCGCTATCTGTACTCATCCTACGAGACCTAAGTGTTTTGGAAGTCCAACCGACTGCATATGCTGAAGAAATTCTAGAGGCAATTCTTTTCGGCAGAACTGTAGGTAGACTATCTGACGGTACAAGAATGAAAGTCGTAATCGG
>BPTQ01004199.1:0-10524 GCA_019973895.1 Chrysanthemum seticuspe | reverse complement strand
GGGACGAAGATGCGTATGAGCACGTTGAGAATGTCTTGTACATCGCAAGCCTTTTCAACATTCCAGGTGTGTCTCATGACGCTGTTATGCTAAGGGTGTTCCCCATGAATCTTACTGGGGGAGCAAGAAGATGGATCGAAAGATTGCCCGCTGGGGCAGTTGATACATGGGCTCTACTAAAAAAGCACTTCATCCAAATATATTGTCCTCCATCGAAGATATCTAATCAACTCATGGAGATTCATAATTTCAAGCAAGATGACGATGAAACGTTGTATCAAGCCTGGGATAGATACAACTATCTCCTCTACAAGTGTCCTACACATGATATAAACAACCAGCAAAAGGTCAACATCTTTTACAAAGGAATCAACGTGACTACACGACAGATGCTGGACTACCAAGGACCAATTCCGAGCATGACCCCTACTCTCGCGATTGAAGCCATCCAAAAAATGGCCGATCATTCCCAAAAATGGCACGATGAGGTAGAAAAAGAAACCTAGGCGGAAGTCTTGATGGAATTGCCACCATCACTAACAAGCTAGAAAACCTTGGTCGGGACATGCTCAAGATCAGAGAAACTTGTTAATACAAATAAACCGTAAAAACGTTTATTAATATTTAGCGATCTCTTTGTGTTTTGTTGATAACGAATATAATGTTATCATAAGTAAAATTATAAGGATACATGTTATTTTTGTAAAGAATTTACATGTAGTCATTTAATACAAATTGTTGTAATAAATCATTTGTTGTAATAGTTTATTAGGATGGGTAAAAATCACAACCCATGGAGCATATCCATAACCCATGGTATTGACCCATATCCATTTGACTAGATGCATTGCATCTATTAGATACATTGTATCTAATGAAATACCCATGGACCAACCCATAACCCATGACCCATGACCCATAACCAAAAAACCCATTGGCAAAGAGGAGCGTCCCACGGATCCCTGATGTTACACTAGACGGATCCCTTAAGGGAGGGATCCGTGGAACAGTGGCAAGATTTTGCCTCTAAATAGAGAGTCATTTCTTCATTTCTCTTCACCCCTCTTCTTACTAACTCTCTCATATATTCTTACACTCTTCTAAAAAAAGATCACTTGATCTAGAGAGTTGTTCTTCTTTCTTCTATTGTGATTCTCATATAGGTCCTTCTCTAAGGCGAGATCACGAGCTTTCTACAAGTCATCCAAGAAAGGGGTCCTTGATTGATTTGTTCCCTCACAAGATTTCTGTAGCAAAGATCTTGTACTTGATATTTCACATAGTTGTTGTGTAATAGTCGTGTTGGTTTGGTCCTCCGTGTTACGGACTCGGTATTTAGTTTTGTACCAGAAAAAGGTGTAAGCAACGTTGTGAAGGCTTCTCCGCCAAGTTGAAGGCGTTTGTTGACATAGTGCTTTAACTCTCGAGTAGGTGACTCGGGGAGTGGAGTAGGGCAAGGAAGGTGTCCTTGTAGCCGAACCACTAAATCAGTTGTGTCATTTCTATCCCTTACTTTGCTTTCTTTACTTGCATTACTCTTAGATCTATACTTTATCTTCATCCATACGATTTCACATAACATCGAATCTAAAGTTTTTAGAAACTAACTTAAAATCGGAAAAACTATTCAACCCCCCCCCTCTAGTTTTTCACAATTGGCATCAAGAGCTAAGTTTATAAAAGTTTTAAAGTAAACCGTATTTTAAAAAATTTTCGATCACTATGGATTCTAAAAATTACAAGGAAGGGCAATCCATGCAACGACCTCCACTACTTGAAACTAATGGTTTTATATATTGGAAAAATAGATTCGAAACGTATGTGAAGTCTAAAGATATTGATCTTTGGTACATCATTGTTGAAGGCGATTTTGAAGCCACTGCAAAAGATGAAAATGG
Source organism: Chrysanthemum seticuspe (assembly GCA_019973895.1). Classification (NCBI taxonomy): domain Eukaryota; kingdom Viridiplantae; phylum Streptophyta; class Magnoliopsida; order Asterales; family Asteraceae; genus Chrysanthemum; species Chrysanthemum seticuspe. The sequence goes on along the minus strand of BPTQ01004199.1, from coordinate 8,626 downwards.
AGTTTTAGTTAACATACCTCATGATAAACTCACCGATGAAATTAAGAAAAAGATTTCCAAAAATAGTGAAGCTAAAATGGTTTTATATAATGCTTTACCCAAAAAGGAATTCGAAAGAATCTCCATACTTAAAACCTCTAAAGAAATTTCGAATTCTTTAGTTGTAACTCATCAAGGTAATCAACAAGTGAAAAACAATAAAACAGATTTATTTGTTCAAAAATATGAACAATTTTCAATATCGGATGAGGAAACTATAGATCATTCTTTTGCTAACTTTAATACTATAATTACATCTTTACAAGCACTTGATGAATCTTTCTCTAGCCGTAACCATGTTAGGAAATATCTATGGGCAGTTCCATCCAAGTAGATATCTAAGGTTACGGCGATAGAAGAATCAAAAGATTTGACAATCCTCACCCTTGATTAACTCATAGGAAACTTAAAGATCTATGAGCTTGTCCTCGCAAAAGATTCCGAAGCCTCAAAAGTGAAAGAGAAGCACAAATCTCTTGCACTTAAATCCAAGAAGGTCTCAAGCGATGAAAATGACTCCTCTTCGGATAGTGATGACGAGGAGTATGCCATGGCGGTAAGGGACTTCAAAAAGTTCTTTAGAAGGAAGGGAAGATACGTCAAACAACCATATGACGACAAGAAAGGATTCCGGAAAAGAAACGAGGACGAGAAGCCAAGGGATGATCGCGCTTGCTTTAAATGTGGGGACCCAAACCACTTTATTAGTAAGTGTCCCAAACGCGATGATCAAAAGGAACATTGTGAGCGGTTCGTGGGGAATGAGCGAGGAGGAGGATGAAGAAATTTGTCTCATGGTAAATGACGATGTATGTCACGAATACTATAGCAGCTCATCGTTAGATGATGACTCATTGCATAATGAATATGATAAACTATGCAAAATTAGTTTAAAAGTAATCAACAAAAACAAGTTTTTGAAAAATCAAAACCAACTTTTAGAAAAGGAAGTCATAGAGTTAAAGACAAAATTAAAACGTGTAGAAAAGGGGAAGATAGCAAGTGGCGAATGTGAACTTTGCGTTCAACTTCAAACACTAGTTGATCATCTAGACTCTAAGATTGCTAGAATGAACACTAATACCTTAGATATGATATTGGATAGCGTTAAAACATGAAATAACCAAAAAGGTCTAGCTTTTCAGGAACTTAATGCGTCAACTAGTGAAAACAAAGAAACACAATTCGTAAAAGCACTAGAAAAACAAACCACTGTTGTGGCGGATCCCACGGATCCCACAAAAAGGGAACCGGCTAGTGTACAGCCAGAGATCCGTGGGTCTGCTGAAGCAAACAGTGGTAATAATGTAGCATCCTCTTCTAGAACTGATTTTGTTATTGTTAATAAGAAGAAACCAACTCATGTTACCATTAGACAACCACCTCCAAGATATAATCAAAGCTTTATAAGAAACAAAGGTCCATCATTTTCAAAACCAAACACATCTAGGAGACCTAATAATGTTTATCCGAGAAGTAAGCATCAAATGGGATGGAATCCAAATATGCAAAATGGTTTTCCATTTCAAAACTTTGCACCATGGAACGCATATTCACCTTATCTATACATGTCTAACATGAGTGGAATGTTTAAAACTAATGGACCCATGAACAAATGGGGACCAAACTTTTGAGTTAATTATTTTCTTAGGTGTGCTTAAAGGTCGACCTAGATCCGGATGAGTGGATCAAGGATAGCGGGTGCACGAGGCACATGACCGGCAATAAAGATTTGTTCTCCACATATGAATCCTTTAATGGAGGAAATGTGGTATTTGGAAATAGCAAAAGCAAAATCATCGGTAAAGGTACGATTTCTAACAAATCTCTAACCATTAACGATGTGTGTCACGTAGAGAACCTAAACTTTAACCTCTTAAGTATAGGACAAATATGTGATAAAAAGTGCAACGTACTTTTTAACGAAACCTGTAGTAAGATATTAAAGAACGGTATCACCATAGGTAGAGGAATTAGGAAACATGGTGTATATGTCATTAAAATTGGTAATGAACCTAAAGACAAACTTTGTGTTACTTCTATGGATGATACTTCGACCTTATGGCATCGAAGATTGGGTCATGCCAATATGCGACTTCTCCAATCGCTATCATCCAAAGATCTAGTAAGAGATCTACCTAAATTAAAATATGAACATCACTTTTGTGATGCTTGTAACGTAGGAAAACAAGTCCATTCTAGTCACAAAGCTAAAAACATGGTGTCTACAACTAAGTGTCTAGAGTTACTACACATGGATTTATTTGGTCCATCCGCTATCCAAAGTTATGGAGGAAACTACTACACTTTGGTTATAGTGGATGATTATTCTAGGTACACATGGACTAAATTCTTAAAGAACAAAACTCAAACATTCAACTACTTTGAAATATTAAGTAAGAAAATCCAAAGACAACTAGGAAGTCCTATAGTGTCTATTAGAACGGATCATGGTAGGGAATTCGATAATGAAATGCAATTTGGAGCCTTTTGTGACGCTAATGGTATTACTCATAACTTCTCGGCTCCTCGCACTCCACAATCGAATGGGGTAGTTGAAAGAAAGAAAAGAACCCTACAAGAAATGAGTCGCACCATGCTAAATGAGCAATCCATACCTTAAAAGTTTTGGTGCAATGCCGTTGATACCTCAACATACATACTTAATCGAGTCTTAATTAGACCACTTTTAGGTAAAACTCCATACGAGTTACTTCGAGGCAAAAAGCCTACGTTAGATCACTTTAGAGTCTTTGGTAGCAAATGTTTTCTACTTAACACTAAAGATTACCATACAAAATTTGATCCTAAATCAACCGAAGGTATCTTTTTAGGTTACTCTCCTAATAGCAAAGCTTACGTCATATTAAACAAAGAAACAATGAAGGTAGAAGAATCATTAAACGTAAAATTTGATGAAAGTCCACCCAAACCTACTCCACCTCTTGTCGATGACGAGATTGTCGAAAGTGAAGCTATTGTAATAAAGAAAAAAATAAACGATGAAGAAGAACCTTTAAATGATGAAATCATAAATATTAAAGAGTCTAATGATCACCCCGTAGATAAGGTCATAGGAAAGCTAAACGAAAGAAGCTTAAGGTCTCAAGTTCAAAACCAAAGTAGCTTGTTTTGTTTTGTCTCAACCATAGAACCTAAGAATACACAAGAAGCCATAAAAGATGAAAGTTGGGTAATGGCTATGCAAGAAGAGTTAAATCAATTTATTTCTAATGATGTTTGGACACTCGTCCCCCCACCTAGTAATCAAACCATAATAGGAACCAAATGGGTATATAAAAACAAGTTAGATGCAAACGGTATAGTGTCTAGAAACAAAGCTAGACTCGTTGCCCAAAGGTATAACCAACAAGAAGGAATAGACTTTGATGAGACCTATGCCCCCGTGGCTAGATTAGAGTCTATAAGAATACTTCTTGCTTATGCTTGAGCTAATGATCTTAAGCTTTATCAAATGGATGTCAAAAGTGCTTTTCTAAATGGTTTTATTAATGAAGAAGTATATGTAGCTCAACCTCCAGGCTTCATCGATTTTGAAAAACCTAAACATGTGTATAAGCTAAAGAAAGCCCTTTACGGTCTTAAACAAGCTCCAAAAGGTTGGTATGATAGACTCAAGTCATTCTTAATCAAACACAACTACACCATGGGGTTAGTTGATAACACACTTTTTACTAAGAAAAGAGAGTCACATATAATCATTGTTCAAATATATGTAGATGATATTATATTCGGATCTACTTGTCAAGACATGTGTAATGATTTCTCTAAAATCATGCATGACGAGTTCGAGATGAGTATGATGGGAGAACTTAGTTTCTTTCTTGGTCTACAAATCAAACAAGTAGAAGATGGTATCTTCTTTAATCAATCTAAATACATTAAGGAGATGTTAAAGAAATTTGGTTTAGAAGAGTCAAAACCAATTAGGACACCAATGTCATCCGAAACTAAACTCACAAAAGATGAAGATGGGGAATCCGTTGATAACACAAAATATCGTGGCATGATTGGTAGTCTTCTCTACCTCACGGCTAGTCGGCCGGATATCATGTTTAGTGTTTGTCTATGTGCTAGGTTTCAAGAAGATCCTAAAACATCACATCTACAAGCCGTCAAAAGGATATTTAGATACATTAAGGGTACAACTCAATTAGGATTGTGGTATCCTAAGGGTGCGGGAGTAGAAACAATTGTATATGCAGATTCTGACCATGCAGGTGACTATGTTGACAAAAAAAGTACAAGTGGGGTATGTACTTTTATGGTATGTTGTTTAACATCTTGGTTCTCAAAGAAGCAAATGCATTAGCAATATCAACAACTGAAGCCGAATATGTCTCCGCCGGCAAAGCATGCCAACAAGCACTATGGATGAAACAAGCGTTAGTTGACTATGACATTCATCTAAGTGACATAGCCATTCTATGTGACAAAAAAGGTGCCATCGATTTAAGCAAGAATCCGGCATTGCATTCTCGTACAAAGCATATAGAGATTCGTCATCACTTCTTAAGAGACAATGTTTAAAAGGGGAACATCTCTATTGAGAAGGTAGCGTCCGAAGACAACATAGCCGACGTCCTCACCAAACCATTGAAGCGGGAAGAATTCAACCTACTTCGTCTTGGTCTTGGTCTCATGGAACAATCGTCGTAATTTGCTTTTAAACTCTACAAGGTATATAAACACTAGCCTTCTTCTTTCTGAGTCTAGGATCTCTATTTCATGCACAACTCACAAGCAATACGGGAATTTTCAAAACCCAAGATAAGTTTTACTTATAATTCATAGTTTTCTCTTAGTTTTCAAGATAAGTACCTTTTGCAAAGACGTAATGGCATATATATTTTTTTCTCTTTCAAAGAATAAACGGTTTATTCACACATAGAAACCTCTTTTCAAAATGATTTCTAAAAGGATACCTCTTCCCGTATCACTTTCATAAAAGCCATTTCTCACGATTAGGACAAATCGCTTTTTCATTATTAATACAAAGTAAAAACCCGTTTTCATTGCATCTCATGTCTTTTGAATGCTAAAGAGGACACATAACTAATATGTATTTTCGGGTACATTCATTTAAGCAACAATGAATTAGGAGCACTCGGGTTATCTTACATAATAGTGTGATTTTTCACTTCTAGTTTATTTTTCTTTTTTTTATGAGTCGAGATAACCGCAACTTCAAATGGTTTGCATATAGGCACACACTAGGCACAAATGTTTCCAAAAAGGAAAATTTTGAGCTGTCTGAATCACCAGTACCACGGATCCCAGCCTTAATGCTGGACGGATCCCTCAAGGGAAGGATTCGTGGGATCAGTGAGACAGAAGCTAATTTTATCTTTTATTTTTCTCACTTTGGATGAAAACTTCAATAGTTTCATCATTTCTTTTATCCTTTTTGGAGTATGCTATTTAATGATTGTGTTCTCATGATCACATGCTTTAAATTCATATCTAATCATTAGATTTTAATCCACATTTTGGGTCAAGCATTCATTACAATGCATTATTTTTCTATAAATAGGATTCCCAAAATGCTTGCATGTTCATCAAATCTCCACTTCACTTAACCATGTCATTTGAAAGACCTTCCAATAAAGATTAATCACCTAGTGCAAACAACCCTTTTCAAGAAATACAAAACTTTGTCCTACCACCTTCCAAAGTACCACCACCTAAATCTAGAAAAACCGCACGGATTAACATTCGGCCTTGTTGCTTAGCAAAACCATCATCAAATGGTTCATCACCAACAACTCATTCACCACAAGATGCTTCCATTATAGCACCTCCTTCATCACCAAGAAGTACACCAACTTCATCACCCATCACATCACCACCTAAGGTCACTCTTTTGGAACTCCTTAAGACTTCAACAAGATCTCAACAAACTAAGCAAAAAGAACTAGCCTTTTTGAAACCTCCCACTTCTCCAAACACAATTTTTAAAGACCTTGAAACCTCACCAGCATTAGCTCCCATTGTGTTTGACACGCGTACAACGCGCGTTCGGGGTCAAAGGAACTTCCTTTTCGTCGAGCAAGTTTTTCAACACCCTAGGCAGTGAACCTAATCGTTGTAGTGTAGTATTAGGGTAAGCCTCGGGAATTGATATCGTTCTATAAGGGAATAGGAATGCTAGTGAGAAATTACTACGCTAAGGTTGGGGTTGAGGAAGATTATTTTTTATCTTTTTTATGTTTTTTAGAAAATTGAAAGGTATGAATCTCTGGGTTTGGATTTGGGGGTTGGTATTTCTACCGATTACTCTACTTATCTAATTATCTAATTACCTAAACTAAGGTGAGTGTAGTCTATGTCTATTGTTGTGTGCCCTTATGATGATTAAGAATGTGTTTACTTAGATGTTATTACTCCCTAGTTATCTCCTATTGATGGTTGAATTTTCACGTCCTTATTCTTAACGCGTTGTGTTTCTAAGGTCGTATGGTATGCGTTTATCCCTAACTCTTTGAAGCTACCTAAGGTTAATGACTACGAAATCTCTAGGATTCATAAACTTAACACTAAGGTTATCTTTGGATATTTAGCCTACAATTCCACTTGTAACTATAAGCTAAGGTTCAACAAAGACTAATCAAGCATTAATAACACAATGAATGACCTATCGCAATACTAGGTCAATCACAATTAAGATAAGAGACAACCAATCAATATTCAATACCTAGGTTTCATATATCTAAGCAAACACAAAAGTAAATTAGCCGGACATGGAGAACATGCAAGCATACACACAAACAATTGAAGACATGATTGAATTAATGAAGTAAAACACTTATCTTGTTGTAAAATAGGGTATGGAACCCTAAGATACTGTACAAGACAGCCTTGGTTCGGTTTAGGTTTTTACTCCACAAAACTACCTCTCTAAAAACTAAAAAATTCGAATTCTATATATAGTGTTACAAAATGCGACGGCGTCACATTTTAATTGTGACGCCGTCGGGTCGCCGCCATTAGGGTTTTGTCTTGGCCACGTCAACTCTATAACGGTGTCACCTTATGCTTGTGACGCCGTCGGCTTCAATCTCTAACTCCGTCTGGATCCAAATCTAGGCCGTCGGAGTTGCGACGCCCTACTCTTTTAAACCTGATGCCGTCACTTGTAAATTAGCAATTTGCTCTCCGAGTCGTCTCAAGATGTCTCGCGACGGCGTCGTATTTAAGCAGTGACGCCGTCCCCTTCTATTTCAGCAACTTGAGTGTCTTGATTCTTGACTTTGGCCATTTTCTTCGTATATTCGCGCCTTTTCGTCCGAATAAGTGTCATTCCAGCAATTTGCCTTCAAGAGACCTAAAAAGTGAAAAGAATTGAAATTAAGTAGTAATGGATACAAAAGTGATCAATTAAGGGCTTAAATGACCCCTCAAAAGTGTACCTTTTAAATCCTTATCAAATATCCCTACACTTGGTATTTGCTTGTCCTCAAGCAAATGTGCTTTTAGCCAATTAATTTATAAGTTAAGGGTCATGAAGCATTAGTTTAGAACAATTCACAACACATATAAGCCCCGCAAAAGTCATAACAAGCACGGAAATTACATACTAGCACCTCACAAGTGGTGTTTGGATACTCTCATCTCTCTGGTGTATATGAAATATATCAAGTTGGAAATGGAAGATAAACACTCATTAACCGGTCCTAGTACATAGATTACCATAGGCTTGAGACTAGATAAAACCTCCATCACTTTGGCGTAAGGACCTAGGAAAAACTATCCAAGAGGTCTTTTAAAGGGTTGTAACGTTAGGCTTACGGTAGGGAAACAAAGGGTTTGGTGGGATAGGCGGTTTAGTGGAGGCAAGTAACAAGTCTTTATGTTACAAGCATGCGAAGAATGGCATTGCTAAGCCAAGACTCGACACTCTAAACTCTAGATAAATTGAAACAAACAAACATAAATTTAAAGATATATGTAGGATGGTAGCCCGTATGTCTTTTTTTCAATTTTTAATTTTTTTTCTTCATACACTTTTACTCTACCATCCTCTACGATAACATCAATATAAAAGGGATTTATAGGCACATCCCTACACTTGAGTGTTTATTACTCTAACACTAATTTGACCCGAATTGAAAAGATCAAAACACTTGGAGTACATTATTACACAAATAAAGGGAATTTGAATTTAACGTTCCATTCCCGTCATTTCATAAAATTTAACTTTTTCCATGATTCCCAATCGTCCCAAAACCGTGTACAAAGGATATGACTCGACTTAGCAACTTATGCAAGCAACTAGATAATTGAACTAAGGGTTTAGTATGATAACAATAATGCACTAAAAGTGAGTGCATACAAGGTAGGCTAAGGCGATTTGGGTGTACATTTGGGGTTGGATTGTAAACAATGCTCTTCATTGATATTCTGGAAAACCGAAACATCACGAGAACCGCAAAAAGGATAGGCTCTGAGGGGTTAACTAGGGGTATCGTGTACTAAAGATGAGTACAAGCAAGGGTGTGGGGGAATTACTCAACCGATGTGGAAGAAGTAATTATATTACGGGTATCAAACAAGGGTTATCCTAATG
>BPTQ01004197.1:2000-17281 GCA_019973895.1 Chrysanthemum seticuspe | reverse complement strand
CAACCTGAGATCAAAGTGCCTGGCCTTGAATGCAACAGAGAACTGCCTAAGGGTGTTAATTTTGTGAACTGTCTTGTGATTGAAGAGCCTGAAAGAGGGCTATTCTACATTGATGTCTATGGGAACCCTGCATTTCAAAGATGGAGTGACATTGATCAGGCTGGAGTAGCTGCAATGATCAGCTATATTCCTGTGGCCTCTCAGATCCAATCCCCAGCGAACATCAGATTCTGTCAAGACCTGAACGCCAAGATCAGAGACCATCCTGACAGGGAAACACTCATCACCAAGAAAGTGAAGCTTGAAGCACTGGGTATCCATCTGGATTGACATCATTTTGTTTTATCTTTTGTACTAGTGATAGGAACTATGTAATCTGATCAATAAACGATGTATGTTTTATTCATTTACTCAGGGTTCCTTATTGTATTCATTAGTACATTCAGTGTAAGAAGAAGCCTCTTGCTCACTTACACTGATCAATCACGTAGGCTATTTGTATATCCAAATAGGGGGAGACTGTTGGGTTCAGTAAATACCCAAACCCCTTAATCTAGGATTTGAATAGAAAATAGCCCAAGTATTTAATCCGTTAACACAAACAGGTCACTGAGTGCATAGCCTCTTAGTGAGTCGTCTTCAGGATACTCAGTATGAGACAAAGATGTAGTCTCTCCACTCAGTAAGGCGGATCTTAAAGGGTGAAGACTGAGTCAAGAAGAAGATGATGGATTCAGTGAGTGATGACAATAACTTACTGAATCCCTAAGATTCCTCTCCAACTTCTTACACTGAAGACAAACTGAAGTAGAAGACTGAAGAAAGTTAAGACTGAAGAAAGAGCGGGACAAGGCGGGAAAGGTTGAATCAGATAAGACGAAGTCCTTATCAACCAAAGTCAACTTTCCCTGAATGGCAAAAGATCAGGCTCAGTGTCATCACTGAACTTAGGAAAGTAGTCTTGTCTCTTACCTAGAATAGTCTTTGTAAACAGAGACAAAATACATCAGTATTTTGTCTTCTGTATGATGTCAGTTTGTCACTTAGGAAAGAGTCAAATACCATACATGTATAAATAGCATAAGAGATGGAGTGAAAAGGTTAAGCTTGTGAATTGTAAAAACACACACACGCAAGCCATCTTTTCACTCCTCCAAATACAACTTAGTTCCTGAGATAGCTCAGTGAGCTCTAAGAGTTGTGCTCAGACATAGCCTGAGCTTAGTGAGGAATCACCCAACTTTGTCATTTCAATCCCAAGTACTATTCCGCAAGTACTTGGGTAACGTATTCTTTGTTGATTTATTTCTAATAAGAATATGACGTTGAAAATTACTCAGTGTGTTTTCTTTATGTAATTTCAGTCATAGTTCACTTTTAACTTGTTTTATAAACTTAATCTGTTTTAAACGATAGTGAACGGGGAACAACAAGTGGTATCAGAGACAGGCTAATTATAAAACTCATTTTTAGGCCGCTCTAAAAGTTTTTAAATTAGGATCCTAAATGGCTAAAATTGATGTACCCCAACTAGTCGATAAAAAGGGTGGAGCTTATTCAGCTGTTGCCCCTAGACTTGAAGTTGGCAAATTTAACAAATGGAAAAAGCGAATGCTTTGCTATTTGATTGGGATGGAACCTTATTATGTCAAGTGCATAAATGAAGGTCCATTTGTCCCAAAGACTGCTGAAGGGTTGCCCAAACCTGAAGCTCAGTGGACCCAAGATGAAAGGAGAGTGGTCAACCAGGACCAAAGACTCAAAAGTATCATAATATCCTGTCTTCCTGACGATATTATGGAGTCTGTTATTAGCTGTAGTACTGCTAAGCAAACCTGGGATGACCTAGTTCATAGTCATGAAGGACCATCTGATACCAAGGAAAACAGGATAATGGACCTGAAACTTGAGTATAACACCTTCAGGGCTAAGGACTCAGAAACTCTCTCTCAAACTTACACCAGATACAAAACTCTTTTAAATGAACTTTCAAATGATGGTGTTAAGTTGTCTAAGCATGAAATCAATGTTGGTTTTGTAAACAGTCTCCCTGAGAAATGGTTGAATTTCTCTCAGGGACTCAGGAATGCCAATCACATCCAAAATCTTGAGCTTCCTGAAATTTATGGGAAATTTGTCTATGAGGAAAACCTCATCAACAGACGATACCCTGACTTAAAGAAGTCTCAGGAAGTCAAGAAGTCCCTGACCACTACATCATCACCAATATCAACTGCCTTCTTTTCAAACAATGTAGTTCAAGATTTCCAAGAAAACTCAGATGATGAGCCTGATGAGAGATCAAGTGAGGAGTACCTAAGTGACCTGAATGCTGAATTTCAGGAAAGGGCACTCCTCGCTAACTCTCGAAGGTTTATAAAAAGAAACAAAGGTTTTTCAACTGCTAAAGCAACTGAAGACACTGAATGTTATAAGTGTCATAAAAGAGGTCATTTTGCAAAAGACTGTTTTTCAAAAACAATTTCTGAACCCTCTTACAAACCATCAGGATCTAATCAGTCTTCAGGCTTTAGCAAATTTCAACCAAAAATCTATCAGTCTCATCAAAATGTTCAAAACAAATCTGATCTTAACAAAACCATTGATTATGAAGCTAAGTACAAGAAAGCAAAAGCTAAGCTTGCATTGCTTGAGGCCAGTCCCTTAGAAACAACAAAAAATGTTCAATCTGTGCAGGGGAAGAACAAAGGCCTTGTTGCTGAAACCTTTGACTGGGATGAAGAGCCAATCTCATCAGATGATGAAATGGTACATGTCAGTGCTCTAATGGCTCTCTCAGAAGAAGACAAGCTTGCTGTTGGGAAAAATCATGCTAGGAACGGGGAATGGGTCAACATCACTATGAAGAAGGTAAACACTTTACTTTCTATGGATGATGACTCTGATTGGCAGTCTTATATGAATTATCTAAATGTTGACCTTAAGTTTGTAGAAGAGCAAAGACTGAATCTTTTTTCTAAGTACAACAAGTTAAGTTTTGAATTGAATAAGTGTAGGGATGAATTGCTCATTTTAAAACAAGCTAAGCTTGAGGCTGTCACTTTGCAAATTCAAAACACTGAACTAGTTAAAAGAAATCAGAATCTTCAAGATGAACTTACAAAGGCAAATGATATTCTTAAAAGTTGGACTGCTAAGAATCCCAGGGTCTTTGATGCTGTGGGAGCCCCCAGTAGCAGCAAGAAGAGAGTCATAGGTGAAGATCATCTCCCTGACTCTCTCAACAAAGACCAGTCTCCTAAGCCATTTGTGTCTGGTGGCATGATTACAAGTATGTTGGCTGATTCAAATTCCAGTGAATGGATTGAACGAGTTAATCCTGAGAGTAAGCTTCCAAACTTCGATTCTGGAAGGATTCTAGAGCCTGAAAGTCAAGCTCTAAAGAGCATGCTTGGACTCCCTGATGTGCCCAGTGGTACTGAACACATCTATGAGTCTGAAGCAGAATCTCAAGCACCGCTTCCACCACTGAAACCTCTTCAGGGTGCTGCTCCAAGCTCTGAGCTTACTCCACTACAATTCAATCCTCATTCACCAAAAGAAAGGTCTGGACGTGGTAGAACCATCCTTCAAAGACAAGCAAAACTAATCCAACAAGAGTCTACTCCTGCTGAGACTTCATCATCCTCTGTCCCCACTGAAGCTGACCAAATCCAGCAATTGACTGAACTTGTGAGGAAGCTTACTGAAAAAATGGAATCCATTGAAAAGGTCCCTGAACCAATCAAGGAGACAAAGTCAGCTTCCTCCAGTTCCTCAAAGTCAAAGTCAACCTCCAAAAACAAACAAAAGTGTGAACTGTGTCATTACACCACCCATACCACTGACAACTGCTATAGAATCCTTTTTTGCATGATCTGCAAAAAGGATGATCACAGGACTGCTGATCATCTACAGTATGTCAGTCAAGCAAACTATACCAGAATTGGTCATCAGTATGCTTCATCCTCCAAAACTGCCCCAAAGAATAGAGCAAAACCTTTTCCTGTCTGTCCTCACTGCGGGTTCAATGATCATCATCAGGATGATTGTCTTATGAATACATGCTGTGATATATGCGGTAATCCAGCTCATGAGACATCCCAACATGACAGTATCATTCATGCAAGGAGAAATTCCAAACAACCCAGAGTCACTGAGTCATCCTCAGCCTCTAAGTGCAAAACCTGTGGTAGCACCTTGCACACAACCACTGACCATGAGTCGATTGCAAATTTCAAAGAGACCTTGAGATCCAAGCCCACTAGTAAGTGGGTCACGAAGAGAAACTAATTCAGCTTACTACTTGTGCAGAGACATGCCAGGGAGCCTGTTTGGCATCTAGACAGTGGATGCTCAAGAAGCATGACTGGTGTGAAGGAATATCTGCACAAGTATGTAAAGGAACCAGGGCCCAAGGTAGTATTTGGTGATAACTCATCATGTCCCACTGAAGGTTATGGTTCAGTAAACTGCAATGGAATAGTTTTCTCTAGAATAGCCTATGTCAACGGTCTCAAATACAATCTCATCAGTGTCAGTCAACTATGTGATGCAAAATTCATTGTACAATTCAATGATAAACAAGGTACCATTTTTAATGCCAACAAGGAAGTTGTGTTGATAGCTCCTAGGAGAGATGATGTTTATGTGCTTGACATGTCAACTCTCTCCCAAGATGGAACGTGTCTCTTTGCCAAAGCCACTGAAACTATCAATTGGCTATGGCATAAGAGACTCTCACACCTGAACTTCAAAAACCTCAACAACTTGGCAAAACAAAACAAGGTCCTTGGCTTACCATCACTGGTCTTTGCAAAAGACAAACCATGCTCTGCCTGTGAAAAGGGTAAACACCACAGAGCATCATTCAAGACAAAACAAAATTTCTCCATCAAAAGCTGCCTTCACCTCCTGCACATGGATCTGTTTGGACCTGTCAGTCCCAGATCAATCCAGCATGAGATGTACACTCTTGTCATTGTTGATGAATTCTCAAGATACACTTGGGTATACTTTCTTTCTAAAAAGAGTCAGGCAGCTGATGCAATAATGTCATTCATCAGGAAGATTGAAAACCAGAATGACATTACTGTCAAACAAATCCGAACTGACAATGGCACTGAGTTCAGAAATCAAGAACTTGAGAGTTTCTGTGATGAAAAAGGAATTTCTCAAAATTTCTCATCTCCTTATACCCCTGAACAAAATGGGGTTGCTGAAAGGAAAAACAGAACTCTCATTGAGGCTGCTAGAACTATGTTAAATGGCTCAGCCCTCTCAAAACATTTCTGGACTGAAGCAGTCAAGACTGCCTGTTACACTCAAAACAGGTCAATCATTGTCAAAAGACATAATAAAACCCCATATGAGATCTTCAAAGGTAGACTTCCAGACATCAGCTATTTTCATGTGTTTGGATGTCCTGTGTTCATTCACAATCACAAGGATCATCTAGGCAAGTTTGATGCGAAAGCTGATGATGGATACTTTTTAGGCTACTCACTGATCTCCAAAGCCTTCAGGGTTTTTAACACAAGGAGACAACAAGTTGAGGAAACCTTTCATGTCACCTTTGATGAAAGTACTGAAAGCATCAGGTTCACCAACACCTCAGTGGAGGAAATAGGAATTGATAACTCATCAAGATATCCTCCTGATGAATACTACACTGATCTCAATTCCTCATATCAAGCTGATGCTGACATCTCATATTATGTCTTACCTCACAACCTACCCCAACCAACCATCAATGAATTCATTGATATTCAGTCTGTCCCTATTGGGATAAGTAACAATGATCCAAATGACCAGGACCCTGTAACTCATGATCCACAACCTGATCATGACATCTCAACAGCAGTTCTAAATGATCATGTGGCTCTTGCACCTGAACTCACATCTGAACTCCCAGTGACATCTTCAAGCTCAGATCCCAGACCACAAAGTAAGTGGACTAGATCTCAGGACATTGAGCTTGTAAACATCATTGGTGAACCCACTGAGGGCATGCTCACTAGAAGTATGGCTGCTAGTCTAACTGCAGCTTCAGCCAATGAATGTCTATATGCTGATTACCTGTCTGACATTGAACCCAAAAGTGTCACTGAAGCTCTAAAACATCCAAGCTGGGTTCAGGCTATGCAAGATGAATTGCAACAGTTTGATAAGAACAAGGTCATGACCTTGATCAAATGTCCTCAGGATGTAGTAGTCATAGGAATGAAGTGGGTTTTCAGAAACAAAACTGATGAAAACGGCACTGTCATTAAAAACAAAGCCAGACTTGTAGCCAAAGGATACAGTCAACAAGAAGGCATTGACTATGATGAGACATTTGCTCCTGTTGCAAGAATGGAAGCCATCAGGATCTTCCTTGCTTATGCAACATACATGAACTTCAGGGTCTACCAAATGGATGTCAAGAGTGCATTCTTAAATGGTGATCTCAAAGAAGATGTGTATGTTCAGCAACCACCAGGCTTTGAGAGTAGTGAATTCCCTGACTATGTCTGCAAGCTTGACAAAGCCCTTTATGGACTTAAACAAGCTCCCAGGGCATGGTATGAAACTCTCTCAGCCTTCCTGATACAAAACAAGTTTGTCAGAGGAAAGATAGACAACACACTGTTTGTCTATAGAACCCAACAGGATGTGATACTAGTCCAAGTGTATGTTGATGATATCATCTTTGGCTCAACAAACTACAAACTTTGCAAACAGTTTGAAAAACTGATGACAAAGAAGTTTGAAATGAGCATGATGGGGGAACTCACTTACTTTCTTGGACTTCAAATCAGGCAAACTGATAAAGGTATATCCATCAGTCAAGAGAAATACACCAGAAATCTCTTGAAGAAATATGAGATATTTGACTATGCCTCAGTGAAGACACCAATGGTTCCACCTAACAACCTTGGACCTGATCTCACTGGCAAATCAGTCAATCAAACTCATTTCAGAGGGATTGTTGGCTCACTGATGTATCTAACCGCTACTAGACCAGACATACAATTCTCAGTCTGTTTAATAGCAAGATATCAGTCCAATCCCAAAGAATCCCACCTCACTGCAGCCAAAAGAATACTCAGGTACCTGAAAGGAACCCCA
This sequence comes from Chrysanthemum seticuspe, assembly GCA_019973895.1. Taxonomy (NCBI): domain Eukaryota; kingdom Viridiplantae; phylum Streptophyta; class Magnoliopsida; order Asterales; family Asteraceae; genus Chrysanthemum; species Chrysanthemum seticuspe. The sequence goes on along the minus strand of BPTQ01004197.1, from coordinate 10,171 downwards.
AACCTTGGACTATATTATCCAATATGCTCAGGGTTTGATCTCAAGGGTTACTCTGATTCTGATTATGCTGGCTGCAACATGGACAGAAAAAGTACCTCAGGGTCCTGTCAATTTCTTGGAGGAAAACTGGTGTGCTGGAGTGCAAAGAAGCAACAATCAGTGGCTATGTCCTCAGCTGAAGCTGAATATGTAGCTGCAGCAGGATGCTGTGCCAATGTATTATGGATGAAAAGTCAACTCAGTGACTATGACATCCATTACAAAATGGTGCCCATCTTCTGTGACAACACTAGTGCAATTGCAATCTCCAACAACCCTGTCCTCCACCAAAGAACCAAACACATCGATATCAGATATCACTTCATCAGGGATCACATAATGAAAGGAGACATAGAACTTCATTTCATCCCTACTGAATATCAACTGGCTGATATCTTCACCAAACCCTTGGATGAACCTACCTTCAGGAGACTGAAAGCTGAATTGGGAATGCTTGACATTGAAAGTCAAGTATTTGAAAACCAATCTCAGTAAGCTCTCTGACATGGCTCATCCTCCCTGAAAATCCAAAATAAACCTCTCACTGAATGAATAAGACTCATTCAGGTCCCTGACACTTGACAAAGAGCATTGAATGAGTAACTAAATGGTCCAAGTATCAGTTACTTTAATGTCCTAGGCTGGTAACTATGCCAATTTAATATAGGAATATATGTCTCTTTGTCTTACTGTCATCCCACTTGGCATTTAATGCCTCTCACAAGAAATATCAAATTGATATTTTTTCTCTGCAAAAGTGCACTTTTACTGTGCGCCTCAACTGTTCCCTTGAAAAACGGGATTTTTACTGTGGGTAATGGAGTGGTAGCATTAAATGTGGAAATTCAAGAGTCTTTCAAAAACCAACTCTTAATATTTCCATTTGTGCACAAAATACCCCTCTTATCACTCTATAAATACCCTCTTCTTCTACACATACAAAACACACAAATCAATTTCTGCAATTAAACTCTGTCAAAATCTTTTCTCAAATCCAGAAATATTTGTGTGTTCTCAAAACCTTCAAAACCTCTTTTGGAAAACCTTTCTTGTAAACATTTAAAAAAGTTTTTCATCACAAACTAGAGAGATCTAAACATTTTTAACTGTTCTTGCCAAACGTTTTTTTTAACCCTAAAAACTTCTTTAAAAGATATGGCTAGAACACAATCTCTCCAGTTTGCTTCTCAGTGGGTAGGGGATCTATCAAACGTTGAATTCAAAACAAACAATGTCATAGGTAATTTTGAATACCCTGAAAATGTCCCAACCTATAAAGACATTGTAAAATTTTTATTCAACTGCCCACTAAAAACGGCCTTTGTAAAATGTCCCTCAGTGGTGTACCCAAACTACCTCAGGGAGTTTTGGGCAACTGCTAAAGCCTTTGACCCGACACCTTCGACTGATGAGAATAACCTTAGACCACTCAGGGAGTATCTCATCAGGTTCAGTCTTAATGGGGGGCAACAATATACCCTGGATTACAAAACCTTTTGCACTTCAACAGGGTTAGATTACAACAAAGGTGTTTATGTCGCCCATCCTGAACCTTCCACAGTGAAGGATGGGTTAAAACAAATTGTTTTGGATCCCACATTTTTGGACAAGACCCCAGTCACTAAAAGTTCATTCCCCGTGGCTTGGAGGATCCTCTTCACGTTTGTGATTCAGGTCCTCGGCGGGAACCACTCATCCACTGAACAGGTAAACTCTATTCAGTTGATGATGGCATACTGCCTGATGAATGGGGTCACTGTCGACATAGGGGAGATCATTTACAGTGATCTTGTAACGAAGCTACAGAGCAAAACTAGGACGAAGTATATTTCGTATCCTAGGTTTGTCTCTTGTGCTCTACAATCGTTGCTGGGTGCCAATTATACTCAGGATGAAAAATTTGGAAATTTACCTGGCATCCTGAGTCCTTCAAATTTTCAAAAGGACCCATCCCTTGTCACACCTATTGAATTGACGGCCCATATGGTTGCTGTAAACAACCAGGAGGGATCAGTGTCTCCAAACCCTGCTCTTAAAAAGAAAAAGGGGAAGACTCAGACTGGGACTAAGACTAAACCAAAGTCTCAGGGCCCTGAGGCTTCAGGAGCACCGCCGAAGAGGCACAAAAGGCCTGAGACCAAAAAGACACCCACTGACCAGGCAACAACCACCCCAGTGACAACGAAGGACACTGATACATCACAGTCAGTGCCCTTGGTCACACCTACTACTCCCCAAGATCCAGAGGGAAACAAACAACCCGCTGGTAGGGGAGCGCCTTCCACTTTGCCCAGTGATGACATTAGCAAATCCAAGCCTTTGTCTGAGGGCACACTGATCGATCCCAAAGACTCAGGGGAAAACAAACAATCCACTGATAGGGATACAACATTCACTGACTCCGCTAAAGGCACTGGGAAATACCCACCAGTGTCTCAGGGGTCACTGGGGGACAAAGACTCGGAGGGAAAGAAACAACCCGCCGATACGGAACCCATAACCAATCCTGACTCCCGAGAAGACGCTGGGAAACTCCCACCAGTGTCCGAGGGGTCCACGGGGGACAAAGACTCAGAGGGATCAATACCACCCGCTGATATGGAACCCATTCCCACTCCCTTGTTAACTGTTGCTGAGGTTACTGAGCTGCTAGAATCTGATGATGACTTTGCTGAAAGTGATGAAGAAATCTTATCAGCAGGGGAAGAAGTGGACGCTGAGATTCAAACTGAACAAGAGCCTCAGCCTGATCCACAGACACAGACTGAGTCACCTTTTCTGCCTGAAGACAATGACTCAGCCTCATCTTCCAGCTCTGACGAATTCCAAAGATTTGACAATGTTCATCCTCTCACTGAAAGACAACTGGTTAAGTGGATTAGCAGGGCGTCAAGGAAGTTGTTTTCTGGGGTTACTGAACAGTTTTGGGATCAACACACTGAGGCTGCTGCCAGTTACGCTGACCTTAGATCTGATGTGCTCACCTTCAACGAAAATGTTCATGAGCACAGAGATCTTATGTATCATCATCTTGTCAACCTGGATGAACACATGGTTAAGTTTCTCAAGCATCTTTAGACAGTTGGGGTTACGATTGATGAAATCAGGGACGCTGTCAAAGAAGACCCAGCGCTCAATGCCAAAGTGCTGGAGGCCACTGAAGCATATGCAAAGAATTCATCCAGGCTCACTGACCTTATAGAGATGCTCAAGTCTGCGAACGTTCAGGGTCTTCAAACTTCAGTTCAGACTCTTCAGACCACCATGGACTCACTTAACACTCAGGTAGCCACCTTGACTCAGGCCTCGTCTTCAATGGCTTGGAATCTTGGTCCACGAATGTCTGCCTTGGAGTTATCTCATGCAAACTTGGATGCAAAGGTCACTGGTCTTCAAGCAGATACTTCAGAAATAAAGGCCATGATGACTGAAATCTATCAGGCCTTCAAAGGTCAAGCTGGTCAGTCCCCCTCAGCACCAACTCCAACTCTTGCCCTTACTGACGCTACGACAACAGTTGAGGGGGAGAATACTGCTGAAGAAACTCCTCTTCACACTGAGGGGGAGCAAACACCACCAGTCTCAGCTGCTCAAACATCATCATCATCAGCACCAGTCTCAGCAGTACCAATCTCATCACTTCCACCTCAAGCAACAACAACACTGACAGTCTCAACACCAATCATGGCAACAACACCTCCCATTATTGCATCATCCTCCTCAGGACAAGACAAGGGCAAAGGCATACTAACAACTACTGAGCCTGAGAGGATTCCCTACAAAATCGGTGACACTGAATACCTCTTCACTCCTCAATAGCTAACCAAACACCTTGCTAAAGAAGAAAGGAAATTGAAACAAGCTGAGGATGAAAAGAAGACTAAAGAGGCATTGACCAAAGTGATTGCCGAAGAAGCTGAAAATGTGGGAATAGATGCAAGCAAGCTTAAAAAGGGTCAGGCAGGACAGAAGTTCATGGAAGCTCAGGCTGCTCAAATGGCTGCAATGAGAGCTCAGTATGAAGAAAAGAGAAAGAAAACTGAAGCTCTCAGGCAAAGCAGAATCAAAGAATATAACTGGACAATGACCAGCCGAAGGCTTCCTGAAAAAATCACTGATGTCAAAATCATTCCCAACACCAAACCATTGGCTATGAATGTTTACAGGGGAGATGACAAAAGACACTTTGAGGTTCATGATCCCTTAAAGTTCAGTGACTTTGGGATCACTGAACTTGATGAACTTGGTCCGATTATTGGAAAGAAGCAAAACAAGGTGGTCAAGGAGCTGATGAAGATGCTTAGCAAAAGATATGAAAGGCTGAGGGAAGCACCAGCCCAACTGAGAATTCAGCCTGCCTTGACTGCACCTCAAGGATCTCAACCACAAGCTTCCACTGGCAAAAGGAAAAGAGTTGATTTCCAACCTGAGATCAAAGTGCCTGGCCTTGAATGCAACAGAGAACTGCCTAAGGGTGTTAATTTTGTGAACTGTCTTGTGATTGAAGAGCCTGAAAGAGGGCTATTCTACATTGATGTCTATGGGAACCCTGCATTTCAAAGATGGAGTGACATTGATCAGGCTGGAGTAGCTGCAATGATCAGCTATATTCCTGTGGCCTCTCAGATCCAATCCCCAGCGAACATCAGATTCTGTCAAGACCTGAACGCCAAGATCAGAGACCATCCTGACAGGGAAACACTCATCACCAAGAAAGTGAAGCTTGAAGCACTGGGTATCCATCTGGATTGACATCATTTTGTTTTATCTTTTGTACTAGTGATAGGAACTATGTAATCTGATCAATAAACGATGTATGTTTTATTCATTTACTCAGGGTTCCTTATTGTATTCATTAGTACATTCAGTGTAAGAAGAAGCCTCTTGCTCACTTACACTGATCAATCACGTAGGCTATTTGTATATCCAAATAGGGGGAGACTGTTGGGTTCAGTAAATACCCAAACCCCTTAATCTAGGATTTGAATAGAAAATAGCCCAAGTATTTAATCCGTTAACACAAACAGGTCACTGAGTGCATAGCCTCTTAGTGAGTCGTCTTCAGGATACTCAGTATGAGACAAAGATGTAGTCTCTCCACTCAGTAAGGCGGATCTTAAAGGGTGAAGACTGAGTCAAGAAGAAGATGATGGATTCAGTGAGTGATGACAATAACTTACTGAATCCCTAAGATTCCTCTCCAACTTCTTACACTGAAGACAAACTGAAGTAGAAGACTGAAGAAAGTTAAGACTGAAGAAAGAGCGGGACAAGGCGGGAAAGGTTGAATCAGATAAGACGAAGTCCTTATCAACCAAAGTCAACTTTCCCTGAATGGCAAAAGATCAGGCTCAGTGTCATCACTGAACTTAGGAAAGTAGTCTTGTCTCTTACCTAGAATAGTCTTTGTAAACAGAGACAAAATACATCAGTATTTTGTCTTCTGTATGATATCAGTTTGTCACTTAGGAAAGAGTCAAATACCATACATGTATAAATAGCATAAGAGATGGAGTGAAAAGGTTAAGCTTGTGAATTGTAAAAACACACACACGCAAGCCATCTTTTCACTCCTCCAAATACAACTTAGTTCCTGAGATAGCTCAGTGAGCTCTAAGAGTTGTGCTCAGACATAGCCTGAGCTTAGTGAGGAATCACCCAACTTTGTCATTTCAATCCCAAGTACTATTCCGCAAGTACTTGGGTAACGTATTCTTTGTTGATTTATTTCTAATAAGAATATGACGTTGAAAATTACTCAGTGTGTTTACTTTATGTTAATTTCAGTCATAGTTCACTTTTAACTTGTTTTATAAACTTAATCTGTTTTAAACGATAGTGAACGGGGAACAACAAGAGATCACAACTCTCAAATGATTATAAAATTGTGATTGGAGGAGAATTTGTGATTTAAATTGGATTTAAACTGATAATTCGATAAATGGTTTCATAAGTATTTAGCAAGCTTTCCTCCCCGCATGTGCCAAACGATTTCAAATTTCCCATGCACATGTTGAGGGGGAGCAACTTTTTAAACCATAAAGAATTGAAACGTGATTGATTTGTCTCTAAGTGCATGTTCCCTCTAATAGGTGCAAAACTCTTTCAAACCTCGAGGCACATATTGAGAGAGAGCAAAATTGTGAAAACCTCATCCTTCCCCAAATATGCTTAATCTACTTGATTTAATCAGGGAAGTGATGTTGATATCTTTTAGAAAATGGTAATCAAAGAAGTTAACTCTTCCTCTTGCCTCCGTGTGCTAAAACGATTTCTAATACATGATGCACATGTTGAGGGGGAGCTCTTTTTCTAAAAATATCAAAAACAAGTCAGGTACAAAATGATTTGATAATATATCACAAGTATCTGGATTGATTTTCAAATGGTTTTCAATTGGTTCCAACGGCAGATGAACAATATCAAATAGACCGACCAAATTTACTTTATGTATGGTGATATAAGGATGGTTAGGTTAGGTATTCGTTCTCACGATCCGCCAGAACCGGAGGGATCTACCCAAGAACAATCCACTAGATAGTGTAGAGTCCTTAGGTATGATGAAAAAAGGAGAATAGTGAGATATGGGAAGAGTGCGGACTGAGATAGAGCTAGAACTGGAATAAACCCAACAAGGTTCTAGTTATGAAATCTCGGTAAGCACTGAAGAGGTTGAAGAATGAAAAAGAATTGAATGTGAAAAGGGGTGAAAAGAAATAGCCCTCCAATTATTCAACCTTAGGGCAGTAACCGGGTTCAATACATATGCTACTGGTGTTTACTAAGGTAACATCGGTATTGAAGACAAGACGTCATGGACCTAGTGGCGCACTGCACTACAACTTCCCAAACCACTCAAGTTCCTCTTAAAAGGGCTTGTTTCATTCTCACGGGGAACCGACATTATCTATCGACTTTCTCTTAGAGTTTGTTGATATTGAAGAAGGAGACCCTCTCCTTAGTCTCCGGCATAGGAAACCAAATGTGCAAAATTGAGTCTAGAGCCACGAGATCATCAAATAAATCTCATTAGGACACTGTCAATGAAGACTCTCTGTTTCACACAATATGGAAAGAGAGAATATATCTTATGAGTCCTACGCATTATCCTTGTGGTATTGCCAGAACATCGGAGTGATATGCTAACATATTCACAATGAAGATGGAAAGCCTTCTGGAGCTAACATCAAACAAGCTCCTGGTGGGTGGCATGTGAGATCTATCCAATAGATCAACCATGTGACAACTGAACAGAAACAATGGGGCGATTCAATCTTTTGAATCAATCCTGGTTCAGGTTATAGATTGACGGATACCTTTGAAAAACCGGTCTTTGTGCTTAAAAACTCTTTTCTTTAGCACATCGACTGTGTACTATCATTTCAAAATAAAAGGTGTTTATGATTGATAATGGATTTTCTTTAAAACCTTCATTGTATTGCAAAAAAAACAATTTCTATTGAGCAGTACACGATTGTTTTTCAAATCTCTTTTCATCAATCAGTGAATCTCAATTCGCTGGTTCACTCACTCCGTGTTGTCTTTTTTTGAGACGTTCCGGTTTGAGAACAGCTAGACCAGCTGCGAAACCTTGTCAAGGAAATTCTTCGGAATTATACCTGATCACAGGCAATACTTGTACTGATCAACGGGGAATCGTGGGTCGTGTACATCAATTCAATGAAAGTGATCAAAGACACTTTCGTGCACTTTATTGCTAACTGTTGTATGCAGGTACCCTAACTGGCGAAGTAAGACTAGTCGACGTTTGCAGCCCGCATGGACGTATGTTGTCAATCGTTATTTCACGTGCTTTCACAGAAACTAGTGAAAGTAACTTAACTACATGTGCTGGGTGCTAAGGGGCAACTAGTCATGTTCATAACGGACACTAGTCCATATTAAGGCTTCTTAAAGGAACTGTTCCAAAGCGTCGACCAGATCGACAAGAGTTTGGCCTTGCAGAGTTTTTTTCTGTTGTGCCTCACTCACTTGGTCGCTTAACTCTAAGTGACTAACTACTTTTCTCTAAACTTTTTGTTAGCACATGACGAGTTATCTTTAACAAAAAAAACGTTATGTTACTTCCAAAATTTCTTTTAGGTAATAGTTAGTATTTGTGGAAAATAAAA
>BPTQ01004137.1:4392-14922 GCA_019973895.1 Chrysanthemum seticuspe | reverse complement strand
AAAAAAAATAGTTAGAAAATAAAGAAGCAATGGAAATGGAGATCAAGACTGAAGCATGGTGTATTATGGATTGATCTGGTTTAGAGGCTTAGTGGTAAGCCTATAGGAGTGATCATTTGTTCTCAGTTCTCAGTTTGTGCATAAACTCATCTTGTAAGCAATTTTCTCATATTTTGCAATTTTTAGTTTAAGTGTTTAAAATATGTTAATTTTAGTTTAATACTATCTCATTATAGTTAATATAAGTCAGTTAATAGCTTTCTTGGCTTAAACATCTGTTTTAGTACTTAAATCTTCAAAACAGTTAACTTAAGTGCTGTTTGGATCAACTTAGTTATCTGTGTTAGAGGGAATCTGTGTCGTTGCTTATTGTTGTTTCATGTCACTTTAGTGTCTAATAGCTCAGTTCAAGCATAAAAACTTGTCCTTGTTTAATAAAAAGTCAAAATTATGTTTAATCTCATAATAATAGTTAACTGTTAGTATTTTAGTGTGAATTTCATCAAGATTGCTTATAATGTTGGAAATGTATATATTTACAAACATGTGAATGTCCGGATTCGAACTCGTGACCACGGGATTGCACACATTAGCGAATGAGAATTAAAGTTAATAATTAATGTTTATGTTTACGATTAATTATTACACATTAAGTCCGGTTCACGATCGTTATGTATTTAACGGAAAAATGACTAACGACCGTTAAAATGGAAAAGAGAAGGACTAGAAATGGAAACTTGGAAAAGTTATGGGATGGGCTTTGGGCTCATGATGGTGGCCGGCCATAGGCCTCTCCAAGGCCCTAATTTCCCCTAACTTGTCCTCTAAGTTTTACTTCTAGTATATAAGGAGGGGTAGGGTCTAGGGTTTCAAACACACCTTGTGCATTGAATTAACCCTAGATCTCCTCTCTTCTCTTTCTTTTGCATAGCTTGGCCGAAAACCCCATTTGTTAGGGAGTTCGGTTTTGTTTTTGCATATACGAGGGCTTGTGTTAGATCTAGCAATCGCTTGATTCGTTGGTTAATTCGTGTGTACAAGAACGTGGTTGTAAGACATTATTCTTACACCATTTAGTACTTCTTTGGTTTGCTTTGCTCGAGGGTGGTTTTGCTTTGCTCAAGAGATTTGATATTCGCAAGAGGTACGTTACGCATACTTTCAGTTAATTAATTTATTTGTTATGATCTTAAGTCTTCCGCTGTGTACTCTTGATGTCTTTATGTTTTATTGTATTTTATATATCATAAACTCAACATATAACTTGGTACTCTAGTCTAAAACCATCTTATTACAGCTTAATACAACATAATCAACAGGTAGAATAGATCATAAGTTCATAAAAGTCAAACTGCTTTGTAAATCAAAAAGTCAAATTTTTCTAATTGCAGTTTTTGAATAAACTTTAGAATTTTATTGTGTGTTTAATATTGAGTTTTAGCTTATAATCTTTTGGGATATTAAAGTTTTGTTAGGAATTAGAAAATTCCATAGTGAAGAGTCGGTCACCCCTAATATTATCTAGCATAAGTTAGCTCGTGGACATATCTTTATTTACGTTATGTAGTAGTTAATTAGTTTGTCAGTAGCGTAAAATAGTTTAGTGCAACACCGTGGAGGAAGGACGGGTCTTTACCCACTGTATCCCTGATCCACAGGCCGATAGGAGGTCGTGTATTTGTAAGTATAAATACCCCTTCCATTTATGGAAGGGGTGGTGCTTTTCAATCTAATATTCTACATTTTTGTGAAGTAACTCTCTACCAAGAAAACACCCAACTCTCTAACTTTCTCTCTCTAATGGCTAACATGTATTTTGATCTCCCAAGACCACCCGAATCATCAACACAATAAAAATAACGATCCTACAATTGGTACCAGAGCCAAGGTTTTTGTGTTGTGTCGATTTATGGTGGTTATTGATACATTGTTTAATCTGTTTTGGTATTTTTTTCCTGACCTGATATATATTTTTTTGATTCTTGTGGGTGAACAGTGTTGGTTTAACATGTTTTGTGTATTTTATGGTCTGAAATGTTATTGCTTTTTCACGTTTTTTATATATCATTTTGTTTCAAAACTGTGTCCACACTGTCTCAGTCACAATTATCAAAGTCAAATATATCATGTCTTAAGACTGTTTGTTAATGTTACCAATAGCAGTGTTTTATTAAGTGGTCAAACCAACTATTTTCGTGGTCAAATGGGTCAAAAAGGATACATTTTTATGCATATTTTTCTGGGTTAATATGAACGTGGTCGGAAAAATGGTCGGAAAACTCATCGGAAAATGTCAAAATCTTGCTAGCAACTTGTATTAACTAGTTAGCGAGTTGTACACAAATCTGTCTAAATTCAATGTATCTACCTAGCGACTTGTTCTTTAACAAGTCGTAGCGAGTTGGCTTAGCGACTTGCTTAGCGAGTTGGCTTAGCGACTTGCTTAGCGAGTTGGCTTAGCGACTTGCTTAGCGAGTTGGCTTAGCGACTTGCTTAGCGACTTGCTTAGCGAGTTGGCTCAAGACCATTGTCACTAACGACTTGACTTGACTTAGCGACTTAGACAGAAATGATGAAGAAGAGAGGACTTAACCAACGACCACATAAACCATTACCAAAAGGCTTCTGACCTCAGGTTCACACCATCCTTGGTCCATGATTCACCAACGAAAGTAAAAGAAGTAGTTATCTCAGATCCAACATCAACATGACTCAATATCAATCAAGACTCAACTCACAGCCAATCCGAAACTTATCTAACTTAACCTAAACTTGTCTACCCAAGACCCTCACAATCTCTCCTCAACTCTCAAACAATGACTCTAATATGAAAAAAAAAATCAAAAGTTTCTCAGATCTTACTCGTGTGTATTAACTGATTTTCATCAAACCTTAGAAGGTTCACACTTAGTAATCCTCATTGACACTTATTTGAAGACCCAATTTCAGTTTATATTCGAAATAAAAAGAAAAAGAGATTTAACAACTTCGTTAGTCTCTATTTCTTTTGGTTCGTTTATTGACTCTATACAACTAATGATACCTACCTTAGACCACTTAATGATCTTGAAGCTTTAATACTCCTTCTTGATTCGGATTAAGTTGAGATTAAACATCTTGGTAGAGCTCGTGATTGTGTTGACTGCTGTGGTAGGTGTTAGGATAGATCATGAGATGTTTTTGATGATATTTTCGGAATATTAGGTGAGAGGATATGAGAGAGGCGGATGTTTAACATATCTGTGTTTAGGGTTTAAATAAAATGACCTAATATCTAGGAAAAAAACTCTTTTATAACCGGATATAATGTGTGAATTTGGATCTGGTATCATTTTCTAATGGGCCTTGGATACATTAATTGGACATGAACCAGATTTATGTTAAATTGAGTTTGTATATTGAATTTGATATCCGAAATTGTGGGGCGGACGGAATTTCTTTATATGGGCCGAATGGATGTTAACTTCTTTATCATGGGAACAAACAAAATCCATTTTATTGACTTTGTCACGTGATGAGTTTTGCTAATCATGGGTCTCAATATATTGGTTTTGCTAAACTCCATTGTATTTATTCTCGGTCATATTATAAATGCATGGTATTTGTTTAGTGACTTTGTCACGTGATGAGTTTTGCATACCACGAATCATCAATACTATCTTGGAATATTTGAAGTCACATGATCTTGGTTCTTGTTTTTGTACTCCGTGATTATTTGCATGTCCGTTTTAGTTGAATTGGACAATAGTGCAATTGGGCTTGACAGATTTGGAAGTGGAACTTATTTCATGGACCAAAGAGATTATCATATGCGCCGAATATTGTGACCGGGTTTTGGATCATAAATTACTTGGGCTTTGAATTATGGAACAGAAGTGGGCTTGAATGTTTACTGAATGTATTGACTTGGATTTGGATGATGGACTGATGGGCTTCTCATATTTGGATCGGTAAATGTGATGTGATAATGAGATTTGGATAATTTGAGATTTGTTGATGAGTTTTTGATAAGATATGGTGTGATGATGAGATTTGTTGTGTTATGAGGATTGATACTTTGGTTTATGCATTCTCACGGAATATATTATTTCACGGCTTGAATCATTTATTGAAGAAAGTTGACTACGGGGTTGTTTATTGCTCGATATTTCTTATTTGGATTTGAAGTGAGTTTTTCCGGGCGCGTTTACTTATTTCGTCTTCTTTCTTTCTACCATTCCACGAAGATGACTTGTTTGGGCTTTTATAGAGTGTGATAAAGATTTGGCTATTTAGTTACGTTTGTGACTCTTTCTCGGTGTCTCACTCAGTTGAGAATGTCAAGAGGTTTTGTACATTGGGTACACCGTTTCTTGTTCACGAGGATTAGTACAAGTTTAAGTAACAAATCTGGGGAATTCTACTTCATGATCAAGTTTGGTATGTTGGGTTTACTTCTCCATGTGGTCACTACATTAGCCAACAGAATGCGTGAATGATGTGTTTACCAAAGTATTTATTGAATGGTTGATGATGTTGATGATGTTGGATAATGAACCGTTGATGAACCGCTGCATGTTCCCCTTAAACAGATATTCACCGAAACCAAAGTTGTCATAACACGTTCAAACTGACATTGTTTACGGTTTTGTCTTGATTTTGTAAAATCCCGCGAAAGAACCTATTTCTCGGTTTAAATCATGGACTTGTAAAATCCCGTGACAATAGAAACATCCTGGTAATAGTAAAGGGCATTTCCGGATCTATCTTATGGTTTATTCTTGGTTTTGTAAAATCCCGCGAAAGAAACTATTTCTCGGTTTAAACTATAGAATTGTAAAATCCCATGATGATGGAACCATCCTGGAGAAATGGAAAGTGTATTTCAAGATCTTATCTGATGCTGGTGCTACGGTTTCTGCTTCAAAGAAGGGATAAAAGGGCGTGCTTCATAATTTGGATGTGTGTTTGGATATTCGTCATGACAGTTTGGTTATTACTTGGTTTTACGGGGTTATGTGCTTATACCATGGTCGGGATGAAACCATTATCAAAGTTCATTTAAATGTCAAAAAGGGCTAGATTTGAGCAGTTCAGAAGATGTGACAACGGCGTTAATTCAGTATTATTTATTTGAGGTTGAAGTGAAATATCACGGGCGAGTGTACTTAGTATCTGAAGGTATCGGGGATGGTTGGATGAAGATTCTTCATGATCCTTGTTCGATGCTTATTATCAAAAATGAAGACTTGGAAATCTAGTTATTATTGGGTGTCTTTTACCTTTTCTTTTACCACTTGGGGGAATTGGGCTCATACCACCACAAAATAACTATCACTTTAAGGAGTTACGTTGTAGTGCTCAGTGTCACATTCAATTGTGGATTTTCAAAAGGTGATGTACGTCTATTACTTGATGGTTGGTTGGTTGAAGAGTATAGAGTACTTAGAGATTCAATGGAGCATGATTTCTCGGCACCGCTCTTTGTTACACATGTGCAAGTTTAAGTCACGAGTTCGGGGTAGTTTACTTCAGGGTCAAATTCATCATATTGGGTTTTCTCCATCAGCTGTCACGACAAAGAACCTACAGAATGATAATGGGGATAATTGCATGTTTTGCTAAGAGAGTTGAAAAGAGAGAGATTATGACGTATGAACACAACAGTTCATGCCTCGTACTCTAAAGAAAAGAAATGTGTACGTTTCAGTGCGCATTATCTTGGAAAGAAGAGAAATCTTGTTATGATGTTTGAACACAACAATTCAAGCCTCGTACTTCAAAGAAAAGAAAGGTGTACGTGTCAGTGCGCTTTATCTTCTAAAGAAGAGAAATCTTCTTATTATGACCATTCTCATCAACATGCTTCATACTTTTTCCATGCGCTTCTGTCATCAAGTGAACCGGGCTACCACTGATTGTTTTCTCATTCCACTTGCTCGATTATAATGAAGATGGCGACATCATGTGCTGATTTTGCGGGAGAGAAGTGTGAATAGAACATTCGGATGATTTTCACTTATTTTGTCAAGAATGGCATCTCCGTATGCAATTCTTGAGGGGGAGAAGAAGTGTGAATTTTTTGCATGATTGAGTGATATTTGGGAATATATGGTCAAACGGCTCCCAACTCATGTAAGAACCGAGCTTCTTCTTATCGGATCATCTTTACATGGAGTTTCTTCTTAAGAGCCGTTAGTTGACATCTTCACAAGCTGATATGAGTTTATTGACAAAGTGCTTCCGGTTAATGCTTCACGTGCACATCAACATGATGATTCCGAACAACCTTCTGTTCTTGTTTGATGTGATTGTTTGTTTGGTGTTACCATCTTATGTGTTCGTTGCGGCCTGATTGCTGATTTCCTTGATGAACATCTTTCTGTTCTTGTTTGATTGGGAGGGATTTTAGTTAAGGGGATTTGCAAGATGTAAGTTGATTGGGATGCTTTTTGGTGATGTTCTTGTTTTGGTGAGTTGAAGTTGTTAACTATCTATTCCCCAACTGCACAATCTTGAAGAAGGTCGAGTCTACAGTCTGTTCTACATTTTCTGCTACATGATTAGAAGACTAAAGACGAGTTGCATTTAACGATCTAAAGACTTCTTCTTAATTTGGGCATTTATCAAACAGATTGTCGGTTTAGGGGAGAGCACTAATTGGGAGAAAGTTATAAGTCAGATTCAATTCCCAATTAGACGTGCTCATATTCTTTAGCAGTGACTACTCGAGACGTTGATATTGACTATTGTTGGACATTTGACACAAGGTGATTACTTCGGAGTTAATCATTTATCACTTATTTGAGATTGAAGTTGACTTTCACAAAGGCGTGTTCTTATTTGATAACTTGCTCGGGCTTAAGAATTTGAGTTGAAGACTTGGCTTATCTAGTTACCAGCAGTCGAGGTAGATGGTTGAAGACCTGGTTAACTATCACTATTAGGAGTTACTTTGTTTTACTCAGTGTCACACGCGTACGACGGTGTGGATAAACGCAAGAGGTGTTAATGTCTCATACTTCATTTGGGTAGTGAGTACTTAGAGATTTGCTTGAATATAAATTCTCTACACCGTTCTTCCATCATTAGGTGCAAGCTTAAGATACAAATGTGGGAAGTTGACTTCAGTTTCAAGTATGGTATAGCGGGTTTTCTTCTTCAGTGGTCACTTCAAATTGTCTACAGAAGCGTTGATATAAATTGTCAGAGAGAGTCTTCAGCAAGTTGATTCTCACAAAGAATTCAAGTGTTCTTCTCAACAAATTTCTTGTATACGGGCTTTCAATGAGTCGCTGATTCTGAAGCATCAAAACCAGCAAGGGGAAAGGAGACACGCATCTAAACGCGAGTAATCTTGATGAGCTTAATTCTTCTAAGTGATTGAAGATATCCCGGGAAGACAAATGTTATTACCGCAGAGAAACTCAAGGTTTGACTCATGACGAGTAAACTTGATGAACTTAACTCTTCTAAGTGATTGAAGACATTCCGGGAAAACAAATGTCATGACCGCAGAGAAACTCAAGGTTTTACTCATCAAGGCGTTTAGTGTTCTTATTCCAACTATGTGGGGGAAGAGATGTTAGATAAAGTTTCTGAAGATAAAAGAGGTACACAAGTGTGTGATGATAGAGATTATGTACATTGGAGATGCTCAGCTGTCTCACTTGAGGGCTTAATATGTGATTCAGAGATATAATCACTTATTCCGGAGTGGACATCCGTAGAGATAATCAGTGATTCGGCCTGCTTCTTCAATGTTATCAGTTATTCTCTCTTTGGGCATTCGGGTACTTCGGGTTCTTGAGCTTCATACACTTTCTTCAGGGGAGAGAAAAGTATACATCGGGGTTATTCTTTGGCTATTGGACTTAATCTGCTACTTCGATGGTATAAGTTTCTTTGTCTTCGTGTGTATTCGGGTTCGTGAGCTCTAGTCTAAGAGATTGACTGCATCAATTCAACTACTTGGGGGAAGTGGTCTCTTGACACCTTTTTTGGAATGGATTGCTTCAGACTTCAATGGTTATGAAATTTGAGAAGATAATTTATGTGTGGGATGATACGTTGCTGTTCTTATGGATGATATAACCCCGAACGGAGATTCTCGATTATCGGTCTTAAAAGGAGCAGCGGGATTTATGATAATGGTGTGCTTCTCTGTGCACCTGGCTAAGGAAAGCTTGAAATAGAGCTTCGAATCTGCTCATCCAAAGGATTTTCGGTTTGGGGGGAAGCTGCCAGAGTCTCACTTTCAGATGGTTCAATTTCTCTCAATTCAGGAGCCTCGAAAGCTTTGGTGGTGAATGTTTAAGAGATGATGACTTCTTTCTTCTACAACGAGGCTGCTCGATATTCTTATCATGGTACTCGTATCATCATCCTCTTAACTATATCATCTATTCTATCCTTGTATATATTTATTCAAAAAATCAAAATACAAAAATATAAAACCAGCAAAACAAAATAGAAAAATATAAAACCAAGAAAAAGAAAATATAAAAATATAAAATCAACAAAAACCCATAAAAATCAGAAAAATTTCAAAAATACCAAAAATATGTTTTTCTATGACATGTCTTCTGGTATCGATAACATCTACGGTCTTAGAAATGTCATTCAATAATGGCACGGGACCATAGATGAAGTTCGAGCAGGAGGTGTAAATATTCTTTCTTAAACATGTCTTAAATGATGGCTTACAGTTATTTCAGACTGTAACCCGGGCTTCAAATAATGGCTTGCAGTTACTTCAGACTGTAACCCGTGCTTAAACAATGGCTTGCTATTGTTTCTGATAGCAACCCGTTTTTCAAGAAAGGAAAGTGCTACGCTTAAACGATTTTCACAAAATTCGTGCACTTATCCTAAAAACTATTTGAGGAAAGTATGTCGAAGGACTGCTGTTCCTACACAAATGTTTTTCCGTCTAAAATTCTTCAGAAAAATATTTGGTGTTTTCAAAAATGGTGGTAAATGAGTTGCTTTTAAAACAATCAGATTCAGAGTTTTTGTAAAATTGAAAACTCAATCAATGACTTCAGTGCTTTTAAACCTTTCATAAAATGAGTCATGGATTGAGGGGGATAATGTTTTTTAAATCTACATCATCTAACGGGCTTTCTTAATTATCCTAATATGCTTAATTAAAAATGATGTTAACCTATGTTGAAGGACTAGGTGCCTAGGATATGATTGCTAGGATTAGATGATTAGAGTTTGATGAACACATTATTCCCATACCTTACATGATCTGATTGATATGTTGGATTGACTTTTATTAGTCGATTGCTGTTTGGGTGTTGTTGACCACCATATATATTTGTATGTGTGTTCACTAACGTATGCAGGTATATTGGTATATAAGAATGTTCCCGATCTGGATCCCACAATGAAGATGATTGGATGCCGAAAGGAAAGGGTAACTATTTCTTGGGTTGACAAATGAAGAAACGGAGCTTAATTGGACTTCAATGGAGAGTTGGCATATATGCAACATAAGAGGTCTCACTGCATCAGCAGATGGTTTTCTTCTAAGTGATTGAAGAAAACGGAGCTTAATTTGACCTCAGTTGGCATTCAAAATGCAACATAAGAAGAAGTCTCACTGCATATGCAGACGGTTTTTCTTCAAAGCCCTACAGCAACAACAGAAGCTTCTCAACCACCTAACGAATCTTTTTGCAGGATACCATTTTTAAACAATTTTTGAGTAAATTGAATTAAATTGTTTTGAAAATGGAAAAATGTTGTTTTGAAAATATATTGGACTAAATTTTGAAAATCACCGGACTTCATTTTTATCAAAACCTAAGTCACTCAATCAACGACTACGGTCATCGATTGAGGGGGAGAGTGATTTAAAATAAATTACTTGATTTAAAATAAATTATTTTCAATCAATATTGCTTCATAAAAGTCCGGATTGTACAATTTAAGTGGTGATCTAAAGATTTAATATTATGTCATGGTATGATTTTTTCTTTAGAATCAAGGTCTTTCAAAATGAAATTTTTTCTGTTCTTGTTTGATTGTGAAATTGTTTTGTTTTACTTAAAAGATCTCTTAAAAACTATCATACCTGACACTAACAATCTTTAATGTCTTAAAATGGTCCTTATCTATCATCTTTCAAAATTGAATCTTGCCACGTCTTTCCCCAAATTTTTCTAAATGATTTAAATCAGTTGGGATCACAAATCTCAAATGGTTTGATATTTCTGATCGGGGTAGAGATCGTGGTTTAAATCTCAAATCTGTTTAAATGGAATTGGTTTTAGTCCTTTAAAGGCACTCCTGCCTCCATGTGCCAAACGATTTCATACACAATGCACATGTTGAGGAGGAGGATTTATCCAAAAACATGATGAGTATTTAAACCAGGCCACATATTCTCCCATGTTTTATAAACCGTATTAAATCACTTGGGATCCAAAATCTCAAAGGGTTTGATATTTTTGATCGGAGGAGAATTTGTGATTTAATAATGAAATTTGATAAAAGGTGATCGTTTGGATTCAATTGTGCAGGCTGCTCTCTCGTATGTGC
>BPTQ01004133.1:0-61382 GCA_019973895.1 Chrysanthemum seticuspe | reverse complement strand
GCCAAGGGGGGAGGGATTTGATAAATATATTTTTTTTTTCTTTATATTGTATATGTAATTGTTAAAATGTAAGTAAATGTGTAAATAATAATAACTTGTAAGGTTTTGTATACATTAGTGTATTTAAGGAAATTTTAGGTAAAAGAAATTTTTAATAGATCAAAGTAGAGTATAATGAGATCATAAAAATTGTAAAAATACATTCCTTGTAAAATTTGAGCGATATAATAATTATCGTGTAGTTTTTAAGAAAAACGTCGTAATAATATAAATTTAACGATTTATATACAAACTAAATTTATAACACTAGGTAAACTCAAAATATAGTTTTTATAAACTAAATGTAAGTATAAAAATATATCGGGATCATTTTTGGAAGTAGCGGATTAAATGTTCAAAATAATAACTCACGCGATAACGTTTATTTAATATAAAATTTACGTGTTTAATGTGAAATGCAATGTCATGACTGAACTAACATGATGCAAATGATGCTAATGAAATGTAGACTAAACTTAGTCCATATGAAATGTTCGTGATGATATGATCATGAATTCGCCGCTAAACCATAAAGGTTACGCGAATTTGGAACACGCAAACCCAGTTTACGATAAATGTTGAAATTGTGAAGCATGAATTGTTTCGAGAAATGACCTGAAAGTACGGGTTGTCACATTAGGACTAACATCAAATGAGGAGGACAAGTTATTAAGAGTTGGGCCAAAGTCATCATCATATGAAGAAGAATCAAATATGCATGTTCTTGACAAATGATGAATGTCGTCCAATGCAGAGCTTGAATATTGGGAATTGGCCAGATTAGATGGACTTGGAAATCTAGCAGGAGAATCATCTAAACCCAGAGTATCAACAGATGGAGTATTGGAGGGAACTGCAGGAACAGTATCACTAGCAAAAGGAACAGGAACACTACCAGCAGAAATAAGTTCATCAACAACTGACCCATTACCAGGAGAAACAACTTTATCAGCAGCATTCTGACCAGCAGGATCAGTAACATTACCAACAGGAATAGATGCATTATCAGCAGCTTCCAGGTTCCTGCGGGCTTCAATAGTTTCCTGCCTTAAGAGTTCCTTAGTGTCTTTGGAGAATTCATAACCATTCTTTTCAGCATCATCCTTAGCTGCATGCTCTTGGCGTTGAAGCTTCACAAGTTCTTCTGCATACCCTAAATCACTTGGTGTGTCACCAGAAGAATCCTTGTCCCTAGTACCTGAAAAGTGGTTAGTAGGAAAGGAAGGAACAACTATAAGTTGTTCATCACAATCTGAATCTGAATCATCATCTGAGGAACCTGCAATGTTAGTTGATGGAACTTGTGGACCTGCAGAATGATTAGATTTGAAACGAGTATAACATAAGTGATCAGTTAAATATTCAAGATCAAAGTACCATTCCTGATCAGCACCCTGAACATTAGGTTTATTCTCTAGAAATCTTAGATTCAGTGTTTCTTTTATCCTCTTGGCAGATATATTGTACACCCTGTAAGCCTTACTATGAGCAGAGTATCCAACTACAAAACCTTCATCAGCTTTCCCTTCAAATTTGCCCAAATGATCACTGGTGTTTAAGATAGTCACATGACAACCAAAAGGCTTAAAGTAACTAATGGTAGGAATTTTCCTAGTCAGAAGTTCATAAGGTGTCTTATTGTGAGGATGAGTTATCAAAACCCTGTTCAAAACATAACAGGCAGAACTGATTACTTCAGTCCAGAACATGGTAGGTAACTTAGAATCAACAAGCATATATCTTGCTGCTTCAATGAGGGTTATATTCTTCCTTTCAGCAACTCCATTTTGTTGTGGAGTCCTGGCATTACTGTAGTCCCTTTTTATCCCCTTAGTTCTACAAAGTTCAATTAATTTGGCATTCTTGAACTCTGTCCCATTGTCACACCTTATGGCTTTAACCTTTTTATTCAGCTGGTTCTCAACTAGGGCAATAAAGTTTTGAAGAACCTGAAATGTTTCATCCTTAGTTCCCAAAAAGAATACCCAGCAAAACCTGTTGTAGTCATCAGTAACCACCAAACAATAGTACTTGTGATCAATGCTTCTGATAGATGTGGGACCAAAGAGGTCCATATGAACAAGCTGCAAAGGTTCTGAAATTGTGCTGACAGCAGTAATGGATTTGTAAGAAGCTTTGTGCTATTTTCCCTTGTTGCAAGCCACACAATTATGCTCATTAGTGAAGACTTTGGAAGGAAGACCATGAACTAAACCATGTTTTGCCAGCTTGTTGATAGTTTTGAAATTAACATGAGCCATCCTTCTATGCCATTTGTTAGATTCATCCAAGGATGCTTTAGCCACCAAACAAGCCAACTCTCCTTCAGGCTGGACATCATTAAGATTGAATGTATACAGATTATGTTTCCTTGGTACCTTCAGCATTACTTGACTGTCATCAGGTATCTGAAAGTCTTTAGAAAGCACAAGACATTCAGTATCAGTGAATAGAACACTATTCTTCTTGTCACATATTTGAGACACATAAAATAGATTGAAGTTTCTAAGTTCTTCCATATAGTACACATTTTCAAAGTCCAGCTTGGAAGTTCTAATTGTTCCTTTCCCTGTTATTCTGCCATCTCCTCCTCCAAAAGTAACAGTGCCTCCATGAATAGGGACAAAATCATGAAATCTTTCCCTGTTCCCAGAACACCCACTATCAACAATACCTAAATCTTTGTTTGTATGAGGATCATCCTACAAGTTAAAAGATATACAACAACATTAGTATACATGGAGACCCAAGTCATCATTGACTTGGGCCTGCCTTGTGGATCATATTAGAAAAACCTGCTGATTGATGAGATCCATCATTGTTCTAGGAATCCTTCATGAAAAGTGGTCTATTTTGTCTCCAAGAGCAACCTGCTGAGGTCTTAACAACGGTATCCTACCTTGCCCTCCTTTTATTCAATGGGTCATTATTAACAGGCCTATATCCATTTTGAAAATAAGTACTTGTTGGTTTGATTAATGGCCTAGGAACATTTCTTCTCCAACATGATGAAAATGGTCTATCGGCAGAAACTGGGTTACCAGCAGAAACTGGTTTACTAGCAGGAACTGGTCTACCAGCAGGAACTGGTCTACCAGCAGGAACTGGTCTACCAACAGGATCTGATCTACCTGCAGGATTGGTTCTGCCAGTCCTCACATGTTTTCCAGAAGGAACAAATGGAGGAATATTAGTCACATCATTCCATATTGGTCTATGCTTCTGTTGATAAGTAAAACCACCCATTTGTTTCTTATAAAAATCACAATCTTTAATAAGATGAAATGTACTACCACAAACAAAACATGGTTTCCTCTTAAAAGGCTTGTTCATAACATGAGAAGTCTTATCATAAACAAACTTATTCAAATCACAACCAAAATCATAATTGTTTTTAACAGAATCAAAAGAACAAGAAATGTTTTTAAAATAAGCTGTCTTTGAAGAAGATTCATTAACAGAAACTCTTGGGGGAAGGTCAATAGGTAAAGGCTTGGGTGAGGCAGACTTGGGGGTTGTAGACTCTTCACTTGAATCACAACTGGAAAAGTCTTTAGAATGGGTCTCTGAGGTCCTATCACTGGAAGAACAAGAGAAAAAATTATTAGTTTCACTGCCAGTTTCAGATAAGTCATTAGACTTTTGGCCATAGGTCATATGTGATTCATCCAAGTCAAAGGATCCGTTGACCCAACATTGTTTATATAATATCATGGGGAACACATTTTAATTGTTCAAATTTATGTGGATGATATCATTTTTGGTTCAACCCACAAAAAGTACTCAAATGCTTTTTCAAAACTAATGAAAACACATTTTGAAATCAATGATGGCTGAACTAACGTTCTTCTTAGGACTTCAAGTTCATCAACTACCCCGTGGTATTTTGTTAAGTCAGTCCAAATATGCTCTTGATATTCTTAAGAAACATGGTATGACCACATGTGACACCTTTAACATACCAATGACCTCAACTAGTAAACTTGACGCTGATTTACATAGGAAACTTGTTGACCCTATGAAATACCGAAGTATTATTTGGTCTCTCATGTATCTCACAGCAATTAGACCCGACATAGTCTTTGCAGTATGTCTTTGCTCTTGCTATCAGTCTCGACCCACTGAAAAACACCTCTCAGAGGCTAAAAGAAACCTCTGATACATCAATGGAACCATTAATTTGGGCGTCTGGTATCCGAAGGATTCTGGTTTTCAACTAATAGCATTTTTAGATGCTGATCATGTAGGGTATTTAGATACATGAAAAAGTACTTATGGTGGTCTACAAATCCTTTGTGATAAACTGGTGTCATGGCAATCGAAGAAGCAAGATTGTACATTGTTATTGCCAACTGAAGCAGAATATGTAGCCATGTCTGCGTGTTGTGCTCAAGTCATCTGGATGAGGACACAACTCATGGATTATTGTTACGTATTCAACAAGATTACGGTGTATTGCGACTCAAAAAATGCAATTGCGATCTCGTGCAATACTGTTCAACATTTGAAGTCAAAGCACATTGCTCTTCGCTACCATTTCATCAAAGAGCATATCGAGAAGGGAACGGTGAAATTATACTTTGTAGGTATTGAACACCAATTGGCGGACCTTTTCACCAAAGTCTTGCCACCCGCAAGATTTGCTAACTTGGTTCATCGAATTGGTATGCGGTGTTTGACTCCAGAATAGCTGGAAACCTTTTTACAACAATCTTGAAAACGTCAAACACCAAAACAATTTTTGTAAATATTTATCAAAAACAAAATACAAAAATAGAGAAAACCTTTACATCTTTCTGTTGTGAAAAACAAAATAATGCAAGTACAAAATTTTCATCAACACTTTATTCTTTTAAGCATTTTACCATTTTTCTCGAACAAGTGTTGAGGGAGAGAATGAAAATTTTACAAGTTTAATAAAAATTTTGTACTTGCATTTTACCAAAAAGATGTTGTTTTATCAAGTGTGTTGGAAATGTTTCATGGTTTAATACCCTCCTTGGACTTAGTGTTTCTCCAAAATGTACAAAATTCATTTAGTCAAAAGTCAAGGGGGAATATTAAAAAGTATTTTGCCAAAGTGATCTTAACTTAACATTGTTGTGAGTTAAAGGACCAAACTTATTGTGATTTGTGGTTAA
Source organism: Chrysanthemum seticuspe (assembly GCA_019973895.1). Taxonomy (NCBI): domain Eukaryota; kingdom Viridiplantae; phylum Streptophyta; class Magnoliopsida; order Asterales; family Asteraceae; genus Chrysanthemum; species Chrysanthemum seticuspe. Next base: position 56,202 of record BPTQ01004133.1, on the reverse strand, counting down.
GGGACCAAATGTGTCATTTTCTCAAAGATAATTTTAACAAAATCAAATTTTAATGTGCACTTACTCCTACCAGCTACCATATTAAATTTTCTAACCACCCAGATCAACGACCCTTAATCAATCTGCTAATCCGTGCATGTTTTTCAAAATCTGTAAGTGTTATAATGATCTTATGATGTTTATAAACAATGGTTTTTTATTACAAGTTAATCCAACGGGTGGATAATCCACAATTTGGTTTTTAAAGTTTGTGTTCTTAACCGATTTGGGTACTTTTGATTATGAGTGTTATAGTTAAAGATTATGAGGGTTTATGCGTAAGATTTGGGTACTTTAATTATGTGATGTTTTGATTGAAATTTGTGAACAAGAAAGTGTTAGTAGGTGATAAGAAACGTGTTGGAACATGTGAATCAGACCAGAAACAACTTGAAATTCATCATTGAATGTTTAGGGTTTAAGGACACGTTCAGGATGAAAATCCTTGTTCTATGGACAAATGTTGTTAAAATATGTTCTATGTCACTATAATACACCTCTAGAACTCACAAAAACAATCAACTTGCATCAGTATTGTAAATATGTTATTCGTAAACAAGGGTTTAAGGTTTAAGAGAGTTTACGAATAAGAACATGTGTGATTGATAACTTGAAAAAATGTTTTTGTTGTGTTCATGATAACTGTTTAAACTGTATTTTAACAAAAATAATTGATGTTGTGTTAACAGGAAGGAAATTTGTAAAGATTCAAAAGGTTACGACTAAGCTAAATGTTTACTAATAAGAATGCAAAGTAATAAGATCGTAATCTTACGAACAAGGAGGTCTACAGTGACTTACGGAAATTCATAAACTTGGAAATGTTTACGAATAAGGCCAATTCTTATGAATTAGGCTTATTCTTATACATAACCTTATTCTTACGAATAAGCAGACTGCTTACGAATAAGCTTAGTTCTTACGAATTAGCACTATTCTTAAACGTAAGCATATTTTTACGAATAAGCTTAATGCTTACTAATAAGATCTATTCTTTACGAATAAGGATTGTTCTTACGCATTAAACTCATTCTTACGAATAAGCATCCAACTTTACAAATAAGGATCTAGGTTATGAGTAAGAAGTTGTTTACAAAAAATTTCAATGTTTACGCATAAGTCACAACTCAAACATTGTCTATGTTTACAAATAAGCATACAAAAGCTTCAAATGTTGTGTTTAAGTGATAAATGGGAATTAATACTTCAAAATTAACACATTCAGATAACTTATCGTCACAACTACAAGTAAAAGGACAAATGTGACTTAAAATATGTAACGGACATCAATCTGTGTATATCAACATCAAAAAAGGACTTAGGAAATGAACCAGACTAATGCTAACACACTGTGTCTTTCAATGTCTGTTTCTGTGACTTATGTCTTTCAGATCACAACAATGGTTGCACAACAAGCTGATGTCAATGCTCCAGAAGAACTCACAATGGCAAACACATTTCCACAAGGTTATAACAAAGTGATTGGCAAGAAGAACCTCCGATTTGATTTCAATAATTTCTCATGTTCTGAATCTTCGTGTCAAATTGTTGTGGACATTCTCCTCAACCACCCTTACAAGTTCATGCTCACCAAGTCTGCCTCAATTCCCGACTTCTATATCCATCAGTTCTGGCACACAATTGAAAAGAATGATGGGGGAGAGTCACTCAATTGCACTTTACACAACCGTGAAGTCACTGTCTGCATCAAGGACCTTCGCTCTGTGCTACTTCTTCCTACCATTAATTCTCCAGAAGACTATGTCAAAACTCCAATAGAGAGGGAGATTCTAGACTTTCTTATCGACATCGGATATGATGAGTCCGCTGGTATCATCACTACTCACTTAAGAGTAGATGTGAAGTACATGCCATAACCATGGAGAACCCTTTACATCATGATTGCCAAGTCTATATCTGGCTAAGACAGCGGTCATGAACATCCCAAGCTGCCACATCTACAAATTTTCTGGGGGATGGTCAATGTCAAGCACATTGACTACGAAAGCCTCATCTAGGAGGATATGATGTAGCATGTCAAGAAGAGAGGTTCTAAGATCCCTTTTTTCGGGTATACAACGATGATCATCAACAATCTGCTCAAGAAGTTTGACGACATCCCCAAAAGACTTAATGATGATGACAAACACACGGTGAAGAATGAGCCTACTCTAAGAATGGTTAAGATTCAGGGGTTAAGCACTCGCAAACAAGGTGCTGAGCTCCCTGCGTGCCTTCTAACTGATAAGGTCAAAACTGCTACATCTTACAAGTACTATGATCAGGCTCTCAAGGCTCAACGTGTGGGGTTTCTTGACGAAGTTACACATGCCTCATCCATGAAGACAGGAGCAAAGAAGGTCAAGAAAGCTGGTATCTTAGGAAGTACCACCAAAAAGACCAAGTCCAAACTATCTAGAAGAGTCCAGAAGAGAAGAATGTTGGGAATTATGTGAAGTCTGGATTATGCTGATATTAATGCCGAAGTGTTTCTACTGCAGTGAAGTGGATTCTGCCGAAGACATAATCTGTTGAAGTATAATAGTTATTAGTTTGTTTCTGCGGAAGTGTTTATTCAGTGTTTAGTTTATTTAGTGTGGATATACATGAGCTTTATTAGGAAGTGATTGTGTATATCTTTATTAGTTTTATGATTATACGTTTCTTGGAAAACGGTTTAGCGATATTGTTTAGGGTTCCTTATCTATAAAAGGAACACATTAGAAAGAGTTATGTACCGATTGGAAAAACTCAGTTTTAGTTAATATAAAGATCCATAGAGGATCAAGAAGTTCTTAGTTATTTGTTACTTGTGTTTATATTCCGCTGATAAACATTAGTAGTAGAGATTGTCTTTTATTGTGCTTGTGATTACATAGGCATACATAACGATCCACGAGCTCAAGATCTATCAAGGTCTTTGTTTGTTTCAACAAGTGGTATCAGAGCCTCGTGAGAGTCTCTACGATACTAAGGACAAGCTTTTTCTAAACACCCATACAACCATAACAAAAACATCATGCCTGGTTCAGATGCTGATACTGAACTCACCAACAACCAAAACTCCACCCATCTGCAGCAACTAAGTCTATCTAATAGCAATGCTAAGTTTCCTTACCTTAAAAGGGAGGAATATGATCTTTGGGCTATGAAGATGCAAAACTGGATCTCCAACATTGATTGGAATCTATGGCAGGTAATTTTGAAGGGGAACAGTTTGAAGAGGACTACCACGGATGCTGCTGGTAATATGATGAATGTTCCTCCCAAAACTGCTGAAGAGTTGCTGGCAGTTCAGAGAGAAACAAAGGTCAGAACTATTCTTCTGCAAGCTATTCCTGAGGATCACTTGAGTGATTTTCACTTCATGCAAGATGCCAAGGATATATGGTTAGCTATTAAGGCGAAGTTCGGTGGGAATGAGGAGTCTAGAAGACTGAAGAAGTCCATGCTAAGACAACAGTTTCAGGACTTTCAGATCTCTGAAGAGGAAGGAATTCACAAGGGCTATGATAAGTTTCACAAGATCTTAAGTCAGTTGAATCAGCTACAGGCAAAGCCGGATAATGATGACTGTAACTCTAAGTTTCTGAGGTCATTACCTCCATCCTGGCTACATGTAAGCATAGTTTAAAAGCTAAAGGTGGTTTGGACATGATGACTTTTGATGAGCCGCATAACAAACTTAAAGCTCTTGAACATGATGTTAGAAGCCCTTTTCGATCATCTTCTACTGCTAATCATACTGCATTTGTTGGAGCCTCTACTCCAAAGTCTAGCTATGGTCCAAGCCCATATCCATCATCATCTAATGCTGCACCTTCATCAAGTTCTCTTCCTAGATCCAGTGGTATTATGGAAGATGTTCTTGGATCTTTCTTTGCTGATTATGATCCTCAGCAGGATCTAGCCTATGAAGATTTTGATCAAGTGGACCCACTTGAGTTTGAAGAGATGAAGCTGAGGTGGCAAGTGGCCATGCTTTCCATGGATATCAAGACCTTTGAGCGCAAAGCTGGCAGAAGGTTTGGATTCAAAGGTCGCGATCCAGCAAGATTTGATAAAAGGAAGGTTAAATGCTTCACATGCCAACAGATAGGTCACTTTTCTAGAGAATGCAAAGACAGGAAAGCTGGTGATGAGACAAGATATTCTACTTATCAGCAGTATCAGAAGGATGCAGGAACTTCAAAGGGATCAACTGCATTGGTCACTCTTGATAGCAATGTGGACTGGAAGCAACATGAGGAGTCTGATAATGATGGTCCTGATAATGTTGGGTTGATTGCAAGCTGTACTTCAGAGGATAGGCATGAACAGATTGCCTTGATGGGCATCTCTCAGGTACAAAACTGTGTGTTTGGTTGTAGTGAGCGTTATAATGAACTCAAACAAGCTTATGATATTATGGAACCTAAATATAATGAATGCTATGTGGAAGTAGAAGCTTATAAACAAGCTTTAAAAACACTAGAAAGACAAAAGGTTTGGTTTCAGAAGAATGAAATAGCTTATGATGAGAAAATAGGTGTTTTAGAAAGAGATCTCGAATGTGCTACAAATGAATTAAAATGGTCTGAGAAGTTAAGAGCAGATGTAGAGTCAGAAAATCTAGAGCTTAAGGAGAAACTTAAGGAGGAAATTGCTAGGAATAATGACTGGATGATGAATGGTAATAAGTTGGCTAGTCTCATTTATAGCAGTCAAGCTCCCAATTCTACAGTGGCTTTAGGTTTTAAGAAATATGTAGGCTTAGAAGCTAGGGATGACACACGTAAATCTACACCAGCAGGCCTAGCTAATTTTGTGAAAGAAGGTGACCTACATGCTGTACGTTGACCAATTAGAGGTGAGCACATGCCCATTGACCTTTCCACTCTTAATGACTTTGATGGATCACACCATCTGTATGGCAAAAAGTCAAGAGACTTGCCAGACCCTAATACTTCTACTAATGACTTTGTCTCTTGTGTTAACAGTGACAAGTCCTCCAAGCAAGGGTCTACAGAGTGTGATTCAAATGACAAGTCTGACCTTCCCAAGTCTGACCTTCCCAAGTCTTCACCCCTGCCTGCACCCAAGACTACCAATAAGCATGACAGAGTTGCTGCCAAGGAATGCACTTCCAAGACAGTTGCCTCTGAAGACTTGCTTTTTAATTCTTTGCATAATAATACTGTTAAAAACAATTCTTTTCATGGTTTTGGTTTGAATACTTCTGCTTGTAAGAATACTTCTTTTGGTTTGAATAAATCTTCTCTTCAGAAGAAATGTTTTGTGTGTGGAAGTAAATCTCATTTAATTAAGGATTGTGATTATCATGAGCAAAGAATGAATAGGTGTGGTGATTCTAGGCATACTAGACCAATGTGGACCAATGTTAATGATATACCACCTTATGTTCCACAAGCTACTAATTATAATACTTCTTTTCCTTGGAGAAGATCAATTGGAAAACCATATGTTCAACCAACCAGTGAATACTTTAAAAATGGTTTTTGGCCTAGATATGTTACCCCTATGACTGATGGGAGAGGATACTGGGATACTGCTGTCAAGACCTCAGCAGGTTGTTCTTGGAATAAACAGAGACCTAAGTTTCATTGGAAACCCAAGAACAATAGTGGATCTTATACTTCTAATTGGCACAACTCATATGATCCACAAGGCAGGTTCAAGTCAGCAATGACTTGAGCCTCCATAGTGTACTAATTCTCTGTATATTTTTGTTGTTGTTGTAGGATCATCCCCTTAAGCATAAAGATGTTGGAATTGTTGACATTGGTTGTTCTAGAAGTATGTCAGGTAACAGGGACATGATGCATAACTTTATACCCATTGAAGGTGGAGGCAATGTAATCTTTGGAGGAAGTGATGGACGAATTACAGGAAAAGGGACCATCAAAACACCTCAGCTGGATTTTGAGAATGTTTACTATGTCAAGGAACTTCAACACTTCAATTTGTTTTCAGTTTCACAAATCTGTGACACTAAGAACAAAGTACTCTTCACAGAGGATGAATGTCTTGTGCTGTCTAAAGACTTCAAACTCCCAGAAGAAACTTCAATTCTGCTGAAGGTTCCTCGTAGTCACAATCTGTATACATTCAATTTAACTAATTTCAAACCAGCAGGTGACTTAACATGTTTGGTGGCTAAAGCATCTGTGGATGAGTCCACCAAATGGCACAGAAGGATGGCCCATGTCAATTTCAAGACCATCAACCAGCTCTCTAAGCTGGGCCTTGTTCAAGGTCTTCCTGCCAAAGTATTCACCAATGATCATAACTGTGTTGCATGCAACAAAGGAAAGCAGCACAGAGCCTCATATAAAGGAGTTCCTGTTACAGCAGTAACCATTATTTCTGAACCTCTTCAGCTGCTTCATATGGATCTGTTTGGTCCAACTAAAGTGAGAAGCATTGATCATAAATATTTTTGTCTGGTGATCACTGATGGTTTTAGCAAATTTTGTTGGGTATTCTTTCTAAGGACCAAAGATGAAACATCTGAAATATTGAAAGATTTCATTACCCTTATTGAGAATCAGTTGAACAAAAAGGTGAAAGGAATTAGGTGTGATAATGGTACAGAGTTCAAAAATGCCATTCTGATAGAACTCTGCAGGATTAAGGGAATCAAAAGGGACTATAGCACTCCAAGAACCCCTCAACAAAATGGGGTGGCAGAAAGAAAAAATAGAACCTTAATAGAGGCTGCAAGATCAATGCTAGCAGACTCTAAACTTCCTACCATGTTTTGGACTGAGGCGGTTGGTACAGCATGTTATGTACTCAATAGAGTGTCCATTACTAGACCACACCTTAAAACACCATATGAACTTCTGTTTGGAAAAGTTCCTGTTATTCATTACCTTAAACCGTTTGGCTGCCAAGTGACAATTTTGAATACCAGTGATCCCTTGGGGAAATTTGATGAGAAAGCTGATGATGGTTACATTGTGGGGTATTCTGCTCATAGTAAGGCATACAGGGTTTACAATGTATCTGCTAAGAAGATTGAGGAGACATTGAATCTGAGGTATCTTGAAGACAAGCCTAATGTTCAAGGACAGGGTCATGTTTGGTCATTTGATCTTGACTACTTGACTGATTACTTGGGTTATGCTAGACATAAGGCTAATCAAAATGCAGATTCTGAAGCATCTCCAACTACTAATGCAGACACTTTGGATGCTCATTCTGACAGTGGGTCTGATGATGAACAACCCATTGTAGTGCCTTCCTTCTCACCTAACAATTTTGTAGGTGACACTTCTAAAGGTTATACTGATGTGGGTGAAGATGAATTCTATTATGCTGAGGACCTTGCTAGACTGAAGAAACAAGAGTATGCAGCCAATTTAGATGCTGAGAGGAATGTTGAAAATAGTACAAGTGATACAATCAGTGGAAAGTTCAATTCTGCTGAAGGTAGTTCTGTTTCTCCTCACCTCTCCAATTCGGCTGAAAGACATGTTGACTCTACTCCTATTTCTACTAGAGTGTCAACAGACCTTGGAGAACCTTATACAAGGTTTCCAAAACCTTCAGATCTTGGTCATCATCAACCTAAAGCAGGCATCTTCAACACACCTTCCTATGATACTGACTTTGAACCTACTGTGACTAATCTTGATTCCTCAATTGATGTCAACACCACCACTACTACAAGGATCAACAATGTTCATCCACAGTCTAATATAATTGGTGATCCTAATGCACCTGTTAGAACAAGAGGTACTGTGGCACGTTCTAAATATGGACAGGTGGCTTTTGTCTCTTATGTCTCAAATCAGCAGAGAGACAATCACACAGACTATCAACATTGTCTGTTTGCTTGTTTTCTCTCACAAGTGGAACCAACCAGTGTTACTCAGGCTCTTGAAGACTCAAGTTGGCTTGAAGCTATGCAGGATGAGATGCAACAATTTCAAAATCAGCAGGTTTGGATATTGGTACCACTACCTGATGGAAAGTATGCTATTGGGACAAAATGGATTCTGAAGAATAAGAGAGATGCTCGGGGTGTTGTCATTAAGAACAAAGCCAGATTAGTTGCACAGGGTTATAGACAAGAGGAGGGGATCGATTATGATGAAGTGTTTGCACCAGTGGCAAGAGTTGAGGCTATACGGATTTTCTTAGCTTATGCATCCTATATGGGCTTTATGGTCTATCAAATGGATGTTAAAGGAGCATTCTTGTATGGTGAAATTGAAGAGGAGGTGTATGTCACTCAACCTAAAGGATTTGAAGATCCAGATCATCCGAATCATGTTTATAAGGTAGTCAAAGCTCTCTATGGACTACATCAGGCACCCAGAGCCTGGTATGCTAGGCTCTCTACATTTCTGCTGAAGCATGGTTACAGAAGAGGTGCAATTGATAAGACTCTTTTCCTTAAGAAGAATTCCACTGACATAATTCTTGTGCAAGTGTACGTGGATGACATTATCTTTGGATCCACAAAGGAAGCTTGGTGCAGGGAGTTTGAGGAGCTTATGAAGGGAGAGTTTCAGATGAGTGCAATGGGAGAGATGACTTTCTTTTTGGGTCTTCAAGTTCAGCAGAAACCTGATGGTATCTTTATCAGTCAGGACAAATATGTGAGGGACATCTTGAATAAGTTTGGTATGGAGGGTGTAAGGACTGCTACTACACCTTATGAAGCTCCAAAGACAAAGACCAACAATGAAGCTGATCCACCTGTGAATGTTCATTTGTACAGGTCTATGATTGGGTCTTTGATGTATTTAACAGCTTCCAGGCCTGATATTACTTTTGCTGTGAGTGTTTGTTCGCGACATCAAGTTACTCCACTGACTTCCCATCTCAATGCTGTTAAGAAGATCTTTAAGTACCTTAAAGGCCAACCTTTTCTAGGTCTTTGGTACCCAAAAGAGTCTCCTTTTAAGTTGGAAGCTTATAGTGATAGTGACTATGCTGGTGCTAATCTGGATAGGAGGTCCACCACTGGAGGTTGCCAATTCCTTGGAAAGAGATTGATTTCTTGGCAATGCAAGAAACAAACTATTGTGGCTACCTCATCTACTGAAGCAGAGTATGTGGCTGCTGCTAATTGCTGTGGACAGGTTCTTTGGATTCAAAATCAGTTGTTGGATTATGGGTATAATTTCATGAACACAAAAATTTTTATTGATAATCAAAGTACCATATGCATTGTTAAAAATCCAGTTTTTCACAGTCGAACAAAACATATTGAAATCAGGCACCACTTTATAAGAGATGCATATGATAAAAATTTGATAAATGTGGTCAAAATTCATACTGATGATAATGTGGCAGATCTGTTAACAAAGGCTTTTGAAGGACCAAGGTTTCAACACCTTGTGGTCCATATTGGCATGCTTAACCCTTAACTGCAAAGTTTAAGGGGAGGCATAGGCCTCAGGGGAGGCATATGCCTCAGGGGAGGATTTGTGTATAACTTTGCATTTTACTATGTTATTGTGTATATTTGGTTGATTTTAACTAACTCTAACCTGCTAATGTAATTTTAGTGTGTTTCTTTGTTGTTTTGTGCATGTTTCTGTGTTTGTTTTGCAGAATGGTTGTCCCTGATCAGTTGAGATATGGTCAAGATAGCTTAAGCTTGTTTCTACTGAATTCATTGTGCTGAAGTGTGGTATTTGTTTCCTCTGAAGTTGAAGTACTGAAATTATAAGATTCATTCTAAAGAAGTACAGAAGCAAATAGATCATTCATTCATTCAAGAAACAGTTTATAGCTTACAGATTACAGAGTACTGGCAACATCAAAAGCATCTACATGATCTAATAGTCCTAATCTATTACATATCATCTGTTCCAACATCTAAGATGAGCACGATGAGCATGACTGCTCACATCTTTTGGCACTATATGATGGCTATGCTTTTATGATAAGCATAACCAACCCTAACAGATGCTAAGGATCAAAATGGAGAGGATGGATTGATGCAAACGAAGAAGCTGAAGCTGATTGTGGTAGAGAGATGAGAAGGAAAGATTTTCCTTTGTGCATCATCTACTCTTTCCATCATACAACAACTTACATCATTTTCCTTTTTCCATTCCCTTATACGATATGTGATGATGCACCAAAACCTGATGCAGAAAGACCAAGCACCACCTTTCTTCCCATAGGAAGTGGTGGATTTTTGGCTCGTGGCTTTCGATGAGGCCTAGGTGCTGAGGGTTGGGAGTAAGATGTTCCCTCTTTATAGGAGTCATCAGAGTCTTCAGCTGATACACTTGGTTTCTCAACACTTTCATCTTCTGATGAGGAGAGAAAGGGTGACTTCTTTGGTAGTGGATATGGTTTTGGAAAATAGTGAAACCATGGATTGGTATCTTCACTAGATGATGAGGATGATGATGAGGATGTTGTTGTGAGATCTATGATCTCAGGTTTGGTACTCATGTTGATTATGGTTAATTTTGAAGGATTGAAGGAATTAGGGTTTGAAATATTATTTGGGGATTTTTGATGAAGAAGTCAGTGTGCATTGGGATTGTTTTATAGACGGGTTCAAGTGGTAAGAGAATTAATGCGTGTGGGTGAAACAGTAAAAAGATATTTACTGAAGCTTCGTGAGTAAGTCATCTGTTTCTGCTGATTGTTCTACTTCAGCAGAATGGTTTTCGTTTCTACCGAAGTTTTAAGTGAATGTGATTAAAAGTAGAAATCCACGTCAGCCTTGGTCAACTTTGACCAAAATTGGGAAATTTCTATTTATTCTCTACGGCATATTTTCGCTCCATATTATGTGATTCGCTTATTACTCTCATTAAAAACTTCCTTTTGTGCAAAATCGTAACCCTAATCTTCAAAATCTCTCATGGCGCTTCAATTTAAACATGATCATAATAAGGTTGCTTTTCTTGGATCTGATCGAGGAGATGAGCTTTATAGGCCGATGATTTCTTTCTTACTAAGATCAAAGATTTTGTATGCATTGACGCATTCTCCAAATGCTATATATGAAACTTTGATTACTCAATTTTGGGCGTCGGCAGAAAAGAGAGGTGATACTGAGATTGTTGCAAGTGTTGATGGACAAGTATATGTGGTGACAGAGGAACTGATCAGAAGACAACTTCGCTTGGATGATGAGAATGGAATTTATCATTCTGATTCTCCAAATGGTAAAGGGTATTCTATTTGGAAGAATTCTCATAAATGGGAGATTGAGAGTTGGAGATTTTATCCTCTGCCTTGTGTTCATGTAGTTCAGACTACATGTGGGATGATTTTGTGTATGCTATCAGATAAGCTTTATCCTTTATCTGATACTTTTATGGAAAGGTTGCTAAGACACAAGTTGGAAGTGCCTCCTAATCCGGTTGGCAATGATGACCTTCATGCTACTCAATGTGTTGGTTTGATTAAGAATCAACTTCTATCACATAAAGGTTCATCTTGATTGTAATATTTGTTTTCTTTCTTTATTTTCTTAGTTAAAAAAAAAAAAAAAAAAAAAAAAAAAAAAAAAAAAAAAAAAATTGGTTTTATCTAACATTTCTTGCAGGTTTGTTGTATATTTTTCTTGGTTATTGACTCACCTGATATACTTTGTGTATGTCAAAGAGTTAGCGAGTCCAAAGGGTACAGCTTTGGTAAAGACACATCAAATCTGTTGATAGCTGTAATGGTTTGCTAAAAATCATAGGGTATGCAACCACCTTTGCTTTATTGCTGAGTGTTGTATGGTTTTCAATTCACCATGGTTTATTCCTATTTGGAATCCAAGAATTGGCTAGCCCACATGTATATGGCTTGTGGTAAAGGCAGTGGCATTCCATATTTGGTTCTCAATTCACCAATTCTAAGAATTGACTAGTCCTGAGCAAACGGCTACAGGTAAAGACATTTCAAATCCGTTTATATGGTTGCTGGTTTGCCAATAAATCAGATGGTTATCAGTGTACCATAGTTTACGAACTTAAACATATGGCTACTCCAGTAGTGATGGCTATTGGTAAAGAGACATCAAATCCATTTATTTTCAATGATTCACCTCTCACAGGAGTTAACACACCTGGATGTGATGAGAATAGTATGAAACTAATCTGTTTTGATGTACCTCTTGTCATGTGTTGCTGCAAAGATATGGAGTTTCTGAGTTTCTTCATCATAGAGATGTTATTTGGATTTTTTGTTGCTGTTGTTCGTATACAATCCTCTAGTGATGTCAGATCTATCAAGAAACTGGAACTTAACAAGTCAAATTCCAGTTTAGGGGAGGATTGTTGGGAATTATGTGAAGTCTGGATTATGCTGATATTAATGCCGAAGTGTTTCTACTGCAGTGAAGTGGATTCTGCCGAAGACATAATCTGCTGAAGTATAATAGTTATTAGTTTGTTTCTGCGGAAGTGTTTATTCAGTGTTTAGTTTATTTAGTGTGGATATACATGAGCTTTATTAGGAAGTGATTGTGTATATCTTTATTAGTTTTATGATTATACGTTTCTTGGAAAACGGTTTAGCGATATTGTTTAGGGTTCCTTATCTATAAAAGGAACACATTAGAAAGAGTTATGTACCGATTGGAAAAACTCAGTTTTAGTTAATATAAAGATCCATAGAGGATCAAGAAGTTCTTAGTTATTTGTTACTTGTGTTTATATTCCGCTGATAAACATTAGTAGTAGAGATTGTCTTTTATTGTGCTTGTGATTACATAGGCATACATAACGATCCACGAGCTCAAGATCTATCAAGGTCTTTGTTTGTTTCAACAAAGAATAACGACTCAAGTTGTTAAGCCTGAGCCATCTCTTGAGCAAACATCTCAACCAGATGATGACTCAGAAACTGAATCAGATGACTACATCATTTACGATGAAGTTCATGCTGATGAACCTACAAAAGAAAAGGAAAAGGAGAAGAGTCCCACGCTTGAAGAACTTGAGCAGGACATCGAATCTTATAAGTCTGACGATGAACAAGGGAAGACTGACAAGGGGAAAAGGCCACTCACTGAAGAATAGCATGGCCCAGACTTTGAGCAAAATATTGAAGAACAAGATGAACGATATTTTAGGGAGGTCTTGAAACAGAAGATAATGGAACATAAAGCTTCTACCTTTACGGTTAATCAACCCGGTGGGGTAGGAAGTTCCAGTAGTAGTGCTCCACATCTAGAAGTACCACAGAAGGTCATTCAAAACCCATCCAATCCGGTTAATCAACCCGGTAAGGACAAGGGTGACACTGTCATGATTACTACCGAATAAAAGAAGCAACAGCAACAACAAGATGATGATGAACATATGTACGATGAAGGAGGTAATTATTATGACCAAGAGGGTAATGATATTATCATAGATGATGACATTAAAAGGCAGCTGAGGAATTGGCAGAACAACAACGTAGAAAGGCAGAAAAAGCGGAAAAGCCGAAGAGGCTAAAAGGGCAGAAGAGGAGAGACTCAAGAAGGAAGCCGATGATTATATTCTCGACAACCCAGCTCATGACCCAAAACCTTCTTCTGAACCACCCAAAGACACCTCTACTATGCCTGAATCATCATCACTCATCCCCTCCACCAACACATACAACATCAATTTTAATAAGAAGATCGGTCAAGAAGAAAGTTGACACCTGGATGTCACGTGCCAAAACCAAAATTCAGAAGGCAGTGACTCATGCTCGGACAAGGAAGCAAAACCGACTAGAAGAATAAGTCAACATACTGTCAGGCTTGGTTACAGACTTGACAGCACATATGTCTACTTTTCAGAAATCCAAAGACGCAATCCAAAAGTTTCTCTCCAGGGATGTTCAAGGAGAAACGAACCAGCTCAGCATCAACTATGTTGAGAAATTCCTCTCTGAGAACATTCTTGTTGTCACTAAGGAACTTATGCAAAGACAACTACAACCAATGCTCAAGCAAATGATCAAGCAAATTGTCACCACAACACCAGTTGTAATGCAGACTATGTCGGTCAAGCCCCCAGTTGTTACAGAAGAAGAACTCATTGCAAAGATGGCTGGAAGAGTTGGAGAAATGAGCAAAGAAAGATGAGTATCTCTATGATCTTTTAGTTGCTAAACAACTTAGAACACCTTGCAAGGAAGATGCGGGCATTGAGAAAAGACCGAGGAAAGATGATGATCAAGATCTTAACCTAAACGCAAAGAAACAAAAGAAGGACGGTGGATCATCATCAATGCAACAACCACCAGTCAACCCCTCCACCACCACAATACCACAAGAAACTCAGCCGATATCATCTGAACAACCGAAGGAATCCAAGACCGCACCAAAAGTCGGTGACCACTTTACTTACACCATTGGTGATGACTTCGATCAACCGGAGCCTCAAACTTCGCCAAGACCAAGACCAGAACCATCGTCGTCAAGTAAGAAATGCAAGAAATCTGATGTTGTTGCATGGTTAGACAATGACAACACAGAAGAGTATGATTGGTTCGACAAACTGGTCAAGGCACAACCACCCCTTCCATACGATCAAGAACCAGTGAATGGTCGCAATGTTGAGTAGGTCCAAAAGCTAAAGAGTCAATTCAAGATTAAGAAACTGGCGAAAAAAGAACTCCGAAGGATCAAGAACGACGCATTCAACCTGCTTAAGGAAAGATCTGGGAACACAATTGAGCTCAAGTATCATCTCGAATACATTGCCCGTGCAATGTCGAATAATATCGACTGGCTCAACCCAGAGTTCAATGTTGACCATACGTCAAAGAAACATGAACCATACTACACATACTGGACCAAGCCACTTCCACTGATCGGTAAACTAGAACAACCGAATACCCCCTTCAGATTCTTCTTCAAGAACGATCTCGAATTTCTTCAACATGGAAGCTCGATTAGTAAGAAATATGCAACTTCCTTAACATTCAACATCCCAGCTGCAACATTTCACAACAAGGCAATTGAGGAAAATGCCACCAGCCAGTTCGTTGACAAAGGGGTGACGTACAACAAAGATGCTTTGTTAGGAATTCATCATTGGCCAGAAAGGCGCAGGCTTTTCTACGGAAGCAGCAGGCTCAACAAGTCACAAAAGGAAGTTAAGCATCATCAAAGGATTGTAGCTATAATGTCAATTGCCACGGCAACCAAGTAGGATTACTCATTCTTGACAAAGATCGTGGTTAAAAGACAAGATGAAAAAGAGTACGAGTTTTCAGAAGCTGACTTTCCAGACTTTTCGCTCAACGAAATTGAGGATATGTATCTACTCAAGGTCCAAGGAAGGATGTGTTAATTTCCAACTAATATTCAGTTGAAGTACATCACTACTCCTCTCATTTTCATTAGAAGCAAGATAATCCAAGAACTTGTTGAAGATCTTCAGCTCGGAGTTAAAAGTTATCATAAGCAGTTGAATCTCACCAAACCACTTTTTGATTTCAACAAGGTCAACAGAGAACCACAATACACACTTATCACAAAACCCAAATTCGGGTTCGTCTATAGAAGTGCCAATCTCCACAACAGCTTCATGGCATTTGATGAGATTCATAAGTTCTGTGACGACACTCTCAAGACGGTTCGTGATGGCTTAGATTCTCGATTGAAAGACATTAAGCTGTACCCTAGGGGGACATTGTTGGAATTGTTGGATCAGTCCCAGATAGATCTTTTGAGCCTTAATGAACAAATAGTAAACATGTGTAATCACAAGCAGACTATAGAGAATCTTTGTTAAACTTATATCCACGCTGAACATGAACACAAGAGTTAAAGAAGACAATAAACACAAAACTCTTGATCCTCTATGGATCTGTATTAATTCACTAAGAATGTTTTCAAAATGTGTACATAAACCCTAGCCGCAGGTTTCTTTTATACTATCAGAAACCCTAATTCTGCAGCTTACAAAACACGTAAAAGATATGCATTATCTCTTCCTAAAATAACTCATGCATATCCTAACTAATTACTAATAATACGGATACTACTATCCGCAGAAACATAACTATCAGCAGTAACTGCACTATCAACAGTAACTGCACTAACAACAGAAACAAAAATACTATCAGCAGGAACCATACTGTTACAATAATTCCTAACAATCCTCCTCTAAACTTGAATTTGACGTGCTTAACTTCAAGTTTCCAGATAGATCTTCGTACAACATGAGGATTGAGCCTTTCAGCAACTGAAGCAATAGAGGAACCAGCAGTAACTCCTAGAAACACCAGAAACCAGCAATGAAGTCCATGAATCCATCAGCAGCTCCTATATCAACAGCATCAGGATCTAGAAGCAACAGTAACTTGAGTAGATTTGATAAGCCTTTACCAACTAGCTACTTACTCTTGGGCTAGCTAGCTCTTTGGTGGAATCATGACATCACCCTGGCGAGCCAATAACCAGTCCAACACTTCGAACGTGAATCAATGGTGTGTTGGAGAACCCTAATGGTTTTTGGCAAAACCATCACAGCCATCAACGGATTTGAGTTATCTTTCCCTGAAGCCGTTAACTCAGGACAAGCCATGGCGTTCCACTGCCTTTACCACAAGCCATGAACTTGTGGGCTAGCCAACTCTTCATCTGTGAGGACATGGTGAGTTGAGCACCATACAATTTATTGGCAAATTTTCAACCATCCAACGGATTTGATATCTCTTTACCAGAGTCGTTTGCTCATGGAGTAGCCAATGTTTGGTGTGTGAGACCAGGGTACATTGATAACCCTCTAATTTTTAGTAAATCAGCAACTATCAACGGATTTGAGGACTCCCACAAGAGCCGTACCCTCATGGTGAGTTAACTCTTTGTCACTTAAGACATAGTGAGTTAAGAACCATAGATGGGACAATACCAAAACTGCACAACATGATCCTCAAATAGAAAAGTTAGCACACAAAGAATATATACAAGGTTTTTTTTTAACACAAAAGAAAAGAAATAATTTACAACAATAATACAAGATACCATTCTCAAGATGTGGCAGCCGCATTGGCAGCATGAATTTTGTCCTTAATAAGCTTGACCAATTGCTCTGCATGCAGCATATCATTGCCAACAGGTTCAGCAGAAAGCACCAACTTGTGCTTTATCATTTGGGTCATAACCTGCACAGACAAAAGATATTGCAAATCCAAGAACATATATATATATATATATATATATATATATATATATATATATATATATATATATATATATATATATATATATATATATATATATATAATAACCACATACAGTCTGCAATACATGCACATGTGCCAAAGGATAGAACTCCCAATGCCATACTTTCCAATTATCCTGACTTTCCCAAACCTGAAACCCTTTTCCATCCTGATAGATAGAATCAAACAACACATGTAGATCACCCAGCAAGAAAAGACCAGCACCAGATGCAGGATGAGTCTCAAAATAGTTAGAAACCAATCCATACAACTTTATGAGATCCTGTCTATCCACTAGATGAAGTATTTCACTCAGAAAGGTAAAATGTTTGAATGACCCATCTCTTCTATATATTGTATTCACCTTACCACCCATAAACTCTGTAAGTTCCCATCTATCTAAAAGGGACCACACAACTGGTTCCTCATCAGACTCATCAGGATCAGCAACTTGAATGAAGGAACTGTCAGAAGCATTTAGATCAAATACCCTAGAACTCCTCTTCTTAGCCAGACTTTTTCGTCTTCCACTAGGTGTAGAAGAAGGAGAAGAAACACTAGATCTTGGAGCATTAGGAGTAAGGATCAATGGGTAGCATCTAGTGAATTAGCACCCTCCTCAACATCAGTAGAAATAGTCTTAGGTGCATCAGTGGAAAGAGGTTTAGCAGCCTCTGCAGGAACAGTCTTTCCAGCATCAGAAGGAACAAGTGGTGCAGCATCAGTGGAAACAACCTTAGATACATTAGAAGGATTTCCACCAAGGTTGTCAGAAGGAACAAGTGGAATTCCATCAGAAGGATTCCTTGATGAATCTTCACGAGGAATAGTCTGAGATTCATCAGCAGGAAGAGTTGTTTCAGCTGGTTTCTCCAAAGGTGTGAGAACTGGTGATGGATTCCTTACATTTGAATCTTTAGGAGTCTCTTTAGGATGAACAACAACATCTTCAGTGGTGAGCAGAATGGCATCAGAAGGATCAGCATATTTCAACTTCTTGATTTCAGGCCCTTCCAAGGAAGAATGATGTCTCTTCAACCTTGCATATGGATTGATGCCATCCCTATTCAACTGAGTGAGAATTCTCTCATATGCACTCTGTAACTGTTCATTGATGAGTGTGTAAATACTCATCATTTTTGGTCAAATCTGAACTGCAAAACATTTAAAAATGCTCAGAAATGCATCAAAATACTGAAAATATCTCAAAATTGCATTTTATATGTTTCAGATGCAAAATGTTTAAAATCATATGAAAAACGAACAAATTTTGCATAATTGGCAGTTTCAGTCCCCCAACTTTCAAAAAATGGCAACTTTAGTCCCTGGAATTTCAAAGATTGACAGAATTTACCCCTGGACATTTTAAATTGGAAAATTAACATTTTTAGTCCTTTGGTAATTCTAACTTGTCAAATTTGGTCATTTTGCTAAATTTTGGAAAATTACAAGTTTAGTCCCCGGAGTTTTTAAAAATAACAAGTTTGGTCCTTGGAATATTGGAGATTGTCAAAACCAACCCTTGGATTACATTTTCAGAATGAACAAGAATGGTCCCTGGATTTTCAGAATTATCACTTTTGGTCCCTAAAATCTCACATGGTTTCATATTAAATCCAAATCCAATAACATATCCAAGCCCAAACCCACAACCTGGTCCAATTTAAACCCAACCCGTTTACCCAATCCCTTTTACCCGGTCAAATAATTACCCCTTTTCCCGTCCACTGTCTTCCCCACTCCTCTGCAACTCCCTGCCACACACCAACCCTCCTCCAAACACTCCACCTCACTCATGTCCAAAACCCATTAAACCTTCCCCCTCCTCACACGTTTGCAGACCCCAATTGATTTTTTCCAAGTATATAAGTTTCCCGCCAAAATGAAATTGAAGGCTGAGATCACTCCAACTCATCCAATGGCTCAAAAGGCAAGTGGGAAATGCTCAGATGATGTGAGAGAAGGCCTTTTGCTATATAAAGAAGAAGAAAAGACAAGAGTGAGAGTTAGTCTTTAGTTAGTTTTTTTTAGTTTTAGTTTTAGTCTTCTAGTGAACTAGTATCAGTTAAGGGTCATTATAATCTCTGTTAGTTTGTACTATTGTTAAAGTTTACTTAGATGTAATGTTAGTTTTAATGTTGTAATCTCATTCGAATTAATACAAGTTCAGTTTTCAACTTAAATGGCATTTGGTGATTTTCATTTGAACCACATCTCTGAGTAATCAGTTGCAAATTTCTGTTAGGTGTCACTCATTTAAGCTTATACAAGCTTGAGTGAGTTACTCAAGTCTCAACTTCTTCTAATTGTCTGTTTTTCACAAAAGTCAAAAAAGTCAGCATTGGTCAAATATTGGAAGTCAAAAGAGTTCAGGTTAATTGGTGATTTCAGTTTTTTTTATTACTAAGTTTAGAAGCTATTTGTTCATTATTGATCCAGACTTAGTCAGTTTTCATGAAAACTTCAAGTTAAATTTTGCAGTTAGTTGCTGAAGGGGTGTTTGGTTTAAGTAGTTATTCCACTTTCAAAACTGTTCCAAATGTTAAAATCAGTTGAGTGAATCTCCCTTAAGCATAGTTAGGAAGTTCCAGTCACAACTTTGCATACTTACTCACTAAAAGTCAATTTCCTTTTAATCTCCATAGCAGTTAGTATTAGGACTGTTTAAGCTAGAGCAATCTTAGAGTTAGGTGCACAAGTTGATTATTAAGTCTCATTAAGTCTTATAACCACTTAACATTACAATTTCAGTCATTAGTTTAAGATCAAACTTCATTTTAGTCCACCCTTCAAGGAATGAAAAAGTCAAAAAGAAAAATACACATGTCAATCAGAGCTCAAAATTTCTCTTACAAGCTCTTGAAGTCCTTGAAGTTGATGGTGTGGGACACTCTCTGTCCTGTATAAGTGAAGAACTTTTTGCATCTGCTACTGTAATTCTGCATTTCTGTTTATCTAAGTGAAGCTTTAGTGTGATTTCATGTTTTTAATTATGGCTAAGGTTGTGAACTTGATGTGTTAGCTTTGGGTTCCCTGTAGGAGCTCAATCTGTTAGCTTATTGGTCCCTCCTCTGCTCATCCTATGTAACTAGGAAGCTAGTCTTTGGATCCTCCTAGTAGTTTAGATAGTATAGTCGTCTGAGTTGAGCTTCTTAGGGTATCTAGAGCTTATTGTTTAGCTTATAAAGGACTGCAATTAAGCTACAATTCCCATTTCATGCTCTGCACATCAGCATCCTAGTGTCCCATATCACTTTGGTTTTTGATTTTTAATTTCATCACAGTTAATCCATTTAAGCTAATTTGGAATTTCACAACTCTGGTTGGTGGTCTTTGTTAACATAGTTTTATTAAGTTTTTTGTGAATTTTGTAAAGCCGTCATGGCAGCTTCTCATTTAAGTCCATACTGCCCTGTGTACACATTCAGTTAAAACTGAGTGTGTACAGGGAACTTGCAGCAACTGTAGGATTCTCATTTAAGTTTCTCATTGGCTGAAATTTGGTCTAGTAGTACTCTGGTTGGTCATGTTCAGGATCTCACTATTGGTTTTAGCTTTAGCTCATGGATAAGGACTGTGCATAAGATCAAAGTGGGCTAGCTGGGACTGATTGCATCTTTTTGTTCATATCTCATCAGAACTGGTAGTTTGTTATTCTTAGGTGTAGGCCAGATTAATTTGGTTTTTAAGTAGATTTAGCATAATATACCTTCTTGTAGGTTTGGGTTCAGTAGAGTAGCTTTTAGCTTAATTTAGATGGCTTGATCAATAGCTTTTACATGTCAGCTCCCATATCCTTCACATAAGCTATTGTTTTTATATTTTTCATAGACTTAGAATATAATTTTAGACTTTTACTGAATTTTTCATATTTTTCCAGCACTGTTTAATATTTTTCCTCATTTAAATCAGTTTTTAGTACTTTTTAATTAGCTTTTAATACAATTAAATCAGAAAAACTTCAAAAAAATAAGTTTTCATTTTTCCTAGGTTAAGATAAATATAAAAAGCAAAAAAATAATTTTTCCAGATTTTTCTTAGTTTAATTTGTAATTTTTAGCAATTTAATTAGTTTTAAATAGTTTTTAATTCATAGAAAATAGAAAAATAATCAGAAAAATACAAAATTAGTTTTGAAAATTCTCTTTAGATATTTTAGATTTTTCTAAGTCATAATTTCATTTTTCTAGCTTTATTTCATATTTTCTTATATTTTAAGGTATTATTAAATAGGTAAAAATAGTTTTTAATTAATAATAATTAAATAAATAGTAATAAAAATAATTTTCTTTTTCTAAAAATTTTTCTCTTATCATTAGGTTTGTAAAAATATCATTTTTATATTTTTAGGATTAATATTGTTTCAGTTTCACATTTTCTTTTGTACGTTACGTAGTTTTTAATTTAAAAGAAAAATAAAAAACATCAATTTAAAAATAGTGATAGCGTTTATTTAATATAATTTATCTTTTTAATTTTCTTTAATTTGCATTTAAGCCCCTGTAATTTATAAACTTTTTCTTTAGGTATAATTGTTCATAATCAATCATAACCTTTTTTCATTCAAATTCTCTCGATCACTGTTCGTTTGATTATTCATCGCACAGCTCGTTGGGACATAACGACCTGGGGAAACACTATACTCCTCTAGATCTTCATTGCATTGGTGTCTGAGCTGTTTGAAGTTTATTACGGTTAGCCATTCACAAGTGGCTAGCTTGTGTGATAAAACTTGACGGTTCACCATCGATCAAATTTTTGGCGCCGCTGCCGGGGAGCTGTGCTAATAATCTTACGTTTAGCAGATTAGTGATTTGAGTATTCACTCCTTGTTCATACCATCTATATATATCTATATTTTCTTACAAAAATCCAAAAACCCAAAAAAATCTTAAAACATATAAAACACAAAAATATTTTTCTTTTGTTTCTACATATATATAAATCAAAAACCCAAAAAGATTTTCTTTCTTATTTTTACGAAATGTTTATCCAAAAATCCAAAAATATCCATCTTTACCCTCTCACATCTTTGATTCTTCATCCCTACCCCTCTGAAAACATTTGATTCTTTCTATGTCTTATCCTCACCCTCTTGGTTGTCAATGGTGTGGTGGTCCTTATAATGGTGGCAATTGCCCCAGTTGTAGCATGATGGAATCAGGAAACGGGTATGTCTATAACCAGGATCCCTATTCCTACCATAACACAACTGATTTATTCCATCAGCTACCACACTGTGAGACTCAGCAGTTTTACTGTTGTGAGTACTGTGGTGGTTCACACTCCAGTTCTGATTGTCAATCGGGAAACACGCTTGTCTATGAGCAGGTTCCTGATAACGATTATGACTACCACACATATAACTCACAGCCACATCAGTTTTACTGTTGTGAGTATTGTGGAGGTCCACACTGTAGCTCTGATTGTCAAACAAGGAATCCATTTCCTTGTAACAATTACGACTCTCCGTATCATAACCAACCTCTACAGTACCAAATGAATCAGGCACCACCTCAGCCTGAGCCACTTCCTCAAAATCTTCTCCTTGATCTTTTGGATTTAGTGAAAGATTTGAAGGAATGTAAACATTCCCAAGATAATCCAAATCAAAAATCCATGGAAGAATTGTTAGCTGAAGAGCAGGCTGCTAAAATAAATTCCCAAATTGCGTTTGAAAAATCTATTAGGGAATCAATTGCAAAAGAAAAAGCAGCCAGATCTAGCTCTCAATTTCGTTTTATTCCTGATGACAGTGATGATGAGGATACACTTGATATCCTTCATTTCTATAAAGATTCATCAAGTTCATCAGATGATATCCCAGCAGTTGAGATTCATTCTCAAACAACTGCTATCACACCCGAGGTTCACACTCACTCTCTGAGCATGGGGGATGAGCATCTTGACACTGTTCCTGAAAAGGAACCGGACGAATTCATAAAGTCTAGTGTCGAGAACCTTGTCCCAATCCCAAGAGAGTCACAGGGAATTCTCGAGCATTTGTGTGATATCCCTACCCCTCTTGTCTTCCCAAAAGATCATGTTGAGATGTTCTCCGATTCTGATGATGATGATTCGTTATCTTGTGGAGACATCGTTTATGTGGAAGATTTACCTTCTGAGCTTGTTAGCTTAGAAGAAGAGAATGATGAAGTTACTGACACTGAAATCAAAGATGAAGCTCTTCGTCTTACATTATTGAATGTTAATCTTCTCATTTCTAGAATCGAGGCTTTTAATGAAAAGCCTATTTCATCTCCTATCCCCATTAAGGATAGTGACATTCTTTCCGATGATTCTATTCCGGAAATGAAAGCCTTCTGTTTTGATAATATGGGAGAAAAGATTAGTGGCAGTACCACTTTTCATTCTCATAATTCTCTCCCCGATTATGAATCATTTACATTGGAGGAGTTCACCAGTGAACCCACTCATATCAATTCTGAATATGATTCATTCACCTTCATGGAGTTCTTAGATGAACTCACTCATATCATATCTCCGCCGGAGTATGATAATTTCTACTTTGATCTAGACACACCCATAATATGTCTTGATCAAGCAAGCTTAACTGATGAGATTCATGAAACTATGAATTCTCCTATTGAGGATGAAGAGTTAGTCATGATTTCTATCATGATTTTCTTTCTTTTCTTCATATATTCTGTCACTTCTCCTGTTCTTCACTCCTTCGGGAATGAAGACATTATCTTTGATCCCGGCATTTCCATGTACCATTATCTTGAGCCGGGAATATATCTCATCGGTGTGGAACTTTCACGCGCTTCATGTAACGCCCCGACCCGCCAAGGGTA
Organism: Chrysanthemum seticuspe; assembly: GCA_019973895.1. Classification (NCBI taxonomy): domain Eukaryota; kingdom Viridiplantae; phylum Streptophyta; class Magnoliopsida; order Asterales; family Asteraceae; genus Chrysanthemum; species Chrysanthemum seticuspe. The sequence continues at coordinate 32,215 of BPTQ01004133.1, read as the reverse complement.
AAGGAATCACAAGTAATGGTGTCATATCAAAGCAAAACATAATAAACAAAAGTAGTCTTAACATAAATGCGGAAATAATCCAAGTCAAATGACTTCAATACATAGGTCCCAGCGGAAACATAATAAACTTCAAACATAATATCCGAAATAAATAAGTCTTAAATGGCATCATAAGAAATCAAAGCTAAATCTCTAAGGTAAGTCCACTCAAGCACTCATCCCAAAGCAACCCAGCTTCCAATGCTTAGATACCTGCCGCGGAAGAAAAGAAAAGTGCGGCTGAGCTTCAAAAGCCCAGTGAACAGATACGAAAGCAAAAGCGAATACTAAACGATAACGGATATGAAATAAAGTGAATGAGCGATAGCAAAATCATAATCATTTTCAAAGCATAAATCATAGTTTCCAAAACAAATTTTTATAGTCAACTACCACGAGCCCAGAAACATATATCAGATCATATTCATATTCACATAAGGCAACATTTGTAGGGGAGACCTACCAGAGTTATGAAGGACGTGCATGCACGCAGCATCAATCATCAGATAACATATAACAGATAACATATAACAGATCTAGGATGCATCCATACGCCCCTTCCTACATATTCACAAATATGCTTCACCATCCAGAGACGTGGCAGAACATCACTCTACTGCCCTAGAGTCATATCAGAAGTGCATCACTGATACGGACATGGAACCCCCATGACTAGTTAAATATTTGGCTCGGGTGTCAAACTATCTTAGGTCAAATCAGAATGTCATAACTGACACAGATCACATTTATCAGAAAATCATTCTTGTTTCCAAAATCATAGTTTTCGTATCAAATAGTTCAAAATCAGATGTTTCATAATTCAGAAATCAGAGTTCAGATAAGCAATAGCTCAAACAAATCAGAATGGGTTCATAGCAAAGGCTTAGGAAACCCTAATACGAAAGAAAACGTAAAAAGAAACCTCTACTGAAAAGGTCAGAATATCTGTACCTTATTCCAACGCAAATGATCAAAAAGCAGAAAGACGAAAGCAAAGGATTACTCCCTCTTCACAGAACCTATAGACATTAACGGTCGTCCACGTTATTTGATTCCATAATCTTCGAAATGATCTTTTAATATTTGGTATTCATACTTAATGATCTTCATACTTTAGGGTTTTATTAATGAATCTTAAGTATTTTATAATTAAAGTTGTAGATTAGGGTTCGTTATATCATTTATTAAAGTCTAGGGTTAAATGTGAAAATAGTTTATAAGTCATAACTCACACATGAAATAACGTATTACTATATTTAGTTCAAACCCTAATCGACTCTCATGTATGTTCTAGGGTTTTCTTATTCTTTAGTATCTCATTAATATGCATTTACTTTACATGTTACGTCTTAATGACTCGCTACTTAACCTAATACGTAATTAATAACCATCTTTCCTTTTACACTTTACCATACACGTTTATGATTTCATGTGACCATAAGTTATTAGGGTTTAGTATACTTCATACGCTTTACATATTAAACTAGGGTTTATGTTTACGTGACCCTTACTTATTTATTACACGTCCAAATCTCATGTATATATGTATTCGGTTCATCTAGGGTTTCGGCTAGCAAGTCATACACAAGTCTTAGCTCATCTAAACATGTTACATATTCAAGTTATAATGTTTTACATAGGCCGAATAGATTACAAATGGTTCGGTCCTAACTCATGCATGTTTCGGCCTAGGTTAACTCAACATATACGTGACCCGATTCAATATTACATCTTACGTTACATGTTCCTTATTAGTTACAAGTTCAATTGATTAGGGTTTGTCTTGTTTTCGGTTTACACCTCTCGGCCACAATCAAAAGAGAACAAAACGCGACTAAACAAAATATAACTTGACATATACATGCAAGGTACGTTAAAGGAAGTCGACTAAACATTATACCTTAACTTGTCGAAGCAAAAATCTCAACACCAAGGTGTTATGGGTCTCGGCCGAACAAGAAGAAAGAAAAAGGAGAGGCAAAGCAAACTAGGGTTTCAATTTAATGATTATGTCTTATATTTATAGTAGTAGCATTTAGTTTAGGTTTAGGAGATAAGTTGGGTTTGGGTTTGCTTGGGTCCAACCGAACACACCAACACACACAAAATGGGCTTCGGCCCTCGGCTCACACGACACAAACAAACACCCCCTTGGGCTCTCGGCATTGGCGCAAGACAAAACAAAAGGAACGAGTCCATACAAACAAACGAACGGCCCAACTTCATTAGCAAAACGTTTAAATCCTTGTCGTACCAAAGTCGTTCACGTAATTATATTCGTTTAGTTTTAGTTATTAGGTTTTTAAGTTCGTAATTTATTATAAACGTGTTTTACGTATTTTTGTGATTCTTGGTTCCAAGGGTATTTTCGTCTTTATATATGTTTTAGATTTTCGGGTTTTACAACTCTTCCCCTCTAAAAAAAATTTTCGTCCTCGAAAATTGAAATGAAACGAAACGAAAACGAGATGAGAACATACCGAACTATTCAAAGAAATGAGGATAACTAGCTCGCATCGACTCTTCGGTCTCCCAAGTAGCCTCACGCTCCGGGTGATTTTTCCAAAGAATCTTAACGAATGGAATAACTTTACTTCTCATAACTCTTTCTTGTCTTTCTAAAATAGCTTCCGGTTCTTCAGATAAAGACATATCGGATCGAATCTGATCAAATGGATACGAAGCAACGTGTAATGGATGATAGTTGTATCCTCTTAGAAGAGATACATGGAAAACATCATGAACATGCGATAACTGAGGCGGAAGTGCTAGGCGATACGAAACTTCTCCTATACGCTCCAGAATTTCAAACGGACCAATGAATCGAGGACTGAGCTTGCCCTTGATTCCAAAACGTTTCACACCCCTAAACGGCGAGACTTTCAAAAACACACGATCACCAACTCGAAATTCTAAATCACGACGATGCTTGTCGGCATAACTTTTCTGACGAGACCTAGCCTCCTTTAACTTTTCTCTAGCAACAGCTACTTTCTCATTAGTGATCTCAATCATTTCCGGACCTTCGATTAGACGTTCACCTACGTCACCCCAACAAGTAGGTGATCTACATTTTCTTCCATAAAGAAGTTCAAACGGTGCTGCCTTAATGCTAGCATGCCAACTGTTGTTGTATGCAAACTCTACCAAACACAAATATTCATCCCAGCTGCCAGTCCATTCCAAAGCACAAGCCCTTAGCATGTCCTCTAAGGTCTGAATAGTCCTCTCTGACTGACCATCTGTTTGAGGATGAAAAGCCGTACTAAAATTAAGTCGAGTACCCCAAGCTTTTTGCAAACCTTTCCAGAAACGAGAAGTAAAACGCGGATCCCTATCTGACACAATAGCCGTCGGAGTACCATGAAGTCTAACTATCTCTTGCTGAAAAATCTCTGACAATCTACCAATACCATAATCCTTTCTAATTGGTAAGAAATGAGCAGATTTGGTTAACCGATCAACAACCACCCAAATCGCATCATGCTTCTTCTTAGTAAGAGGTAGTCCAGTCACAAAGTCCATAGATATCTTATCCCACTTCCATGTCGGAATATCCAATGGTTGTAACAGTCCACTAGCTCTTTGATGTTCGATCTTCACTTGCTGACAAATCATACACTTCGACACAAACGTCGCCACATCTTGCTTCATGCCATTCCACCAGAAATACTGTTTCAAATCCCTATACATCTTGGTAGAACCAGGATGGATAGTGAAAGGAGAACTATGAGCTTCAGTCATAACTTTCTCACGAAGTACCTGATCATTGGGAACGCAAAGCCTATCTTCATACCATACAATCCCATCGTTATCAACCTTAAACTTCGTCTGTTTACCTTCTTCAACATTTTGAGCTACGGCCCACAACTCGCCGTCATCTTTCTGAGCTTCCTTAATTTGCAGTATAAGGTTCGACTCCACCTTCATACTAGCCCAGTATCCACCAAAACCTCGTACGCACAACTCAACATCCAAACGCTCTAAATCACGAATGATCCTAGGCTCAATCTCAATACTTGCAAGCATACCTGATTTCCGGCTAAGTGCGTCAGCAACTACATTAGCCTTACCAGGATGGTACTGAATGTTAGTGTCATAATCCTTAAGAAGTTCTAACCATCTTCTTTGTCTCATATTGAGTTCCTTTTGAGTGAAAATATACTTGAGGCTCTTATGATCGGTGAAAATATCACACGTCTCTCCATACAAGTAATGTCTCCAGATCTTCAACGCGAACACCACAGCAGCTAACTCAAGATCATGAGTTGGGTAATTCTCCTCATAAGGTTTCAGTTGTCTTGAAGCGTAAGCTATCACCTTACCATGTTGCATCAAGACACAGCCCAATCCTTTCTTAGATGCATCGCTATAGATTTGATATCCTCCAGAACCAGATGGAAGAGTCAAAATAGGAGCGGAAACCAACCTCCGTTTCAACTCTTCAAAACTCTTTTCTCTTTCATCCGTCCACACGAACTTTTCACCTTTCCTCATCAATTGGGTTAAAGGCAAAGCTAAACGAGAGAAACCTTCAACAAAACGTCGATAGTATCCAGCAAGTCCTAGAAAAACTCCTAACCTCAGTCACTGTCGTAGGTCTTGGCCACTTAGTGATAGCCTCAACCTTAGACGGATCCATGGTTATACCATCAGCTGATACGATATGACCAAGGAAAGCGACTTGTCCTAACCAAAATTCACACTTCGAGAATTTGGCGTACAACTTCTTCTTCCTCAGAATCTCCAAAACTATCCGGAGATGTTGCTCATGCTCCTCTTCAGACTTGGAGTAAACTAAAATGTCGTCGATGAAAACAATAACGAACTTGTCCAGGAACTCATGGAAAACACGATTCATCAGGTCCATAAACACAGCAGGCGCATTCGTCAAACCAAAAGGCATAACGAGAAACTCATAATGACCATATCTGGTACGAAACGCGGTCTTAGGAACATCTTGCTCCTTCACACGTAGTTGATGATAACCAGACCTCAGATCAATCTTAGAAAAGAACTTAGCTCCTTGCAGTTGATCAAACAAATCATCTATGCGCAGAAGAGGATAACGGTTTCGAATAGTAATACGATTGAGTTCACGATAGTCGATACATAAGCGCATACTTCCATCCTTCTTCTTCACAAACAAAACAGGTGCACCCCATGGAGAAACACTAGGTCGAATGAATCCATTATCTATCATCTCTTGCAGTTGTTCCTTCAACTCCTTCAGTTCTACAGGTGCCATACGATACGGAGCTTTCGAAATCGGTTTAGCACCAGGAATCAACTCAATGCTAAACTCAACTTCTCGAGCTGGAGGAAGTCCAGGGAGTTCATCGGGAAAAACGTCGGTGAATTCACAAACAACAGAAAGATTTTCAATGTTAGGACTCTCCAAAGATGTGTCCTTAACAGATGCTAGAAAACCTTGACACCCATGAGCAATCATGGTCCGTGCCTTCATAGCAGAAATGAGCTTAACAGATTTGAGTGGTTTAGAACCATAATAAACGAATTCAGGATGTTTTATGTCTCCAAAGATCACAGTTCTAGCATAGAAGTCGATGGAAGCTCTATGATAAGCCAACCAATCCATGCCTAGAATGATATCAAAGTCGACCATGTCGAGAGGATACAGATGTGCAGGGCGAATACGATCATCAAAACGAAGAGGACACTTAACGTATTTATGATCAATGATCATGTGGTTTTTCATAGGCGTAGATATCGATAAGTGATTCGTTAGTGGTTGTGGCTTCATATTAAGTTTCTTAGCACATGTGACAGATATAATGGAGTGTGTGGCACCGGTGTCAAATAAAACGAATACAGAATAATCATCAATGAAAAGAGTGCCCGTAATGGTACCTGAAGTGTGCTCCGCCTGATTCCGAGTAGTAGCATAGACACGTCCAGTAGTAGGTGGCGGCTTGGTGTAGTTTCCAGGAATCGCCGGGTTCCTCTTAGGGCAATCCTTGATCTTGTGAGTAGTGGAACCACAAGAGAAACATCCACCAGTGGCTTTGAAACATGGTCCCGGATGAGCCTTTCCACAAGTAGTACAGATAGGTGGGGGAGGCAAAACTTCAGCTGTCCTTTGCTGACCAGAAGATCCTAAAGCACGACCCTGATTCGATCCTCGAGCCGACTGATCTTTGTTGTAACGCTGGTTATTGTTACCTTGATTCTGACGATCATTTCCACTCTTACCAGCAGCTCTGCTATCCTGACCCCACGCCTCAGGGCGCCTAGAGTCCACATTCCTTCCTGACTGACCCCGCTGATCATAACCCTTATCCACTTGTCCCCTTGAATCATAATTCCTGCCAGTATTTCCCTTATACTCATTACTTTGAGTCCTACCTTGAATCCGATCACCATCGCGATTACGCTTGTTGTAACCCGAACCCTCATGAAAGATCTCAATGTTACGAGCTGCATCATTGCAGGCCGACACATCCTCATACTCAGTGTTAAGCAGTCGGTCCAACACCCACTTCTTCAGTCCCCACTTGAAATGCTTAGCTTGGCGCCTACCATCTCCAGCAATCGCTCCAACAAAGCTTACCAACCTCATAAACCTACTCATGTACTCATTGGAGTTCTCATTATCAAACTGGTAGATCGCCTGATAATCCCTCTCATACCTTTGCTGTTCAGCATCAGGGAAGTAACGGTTATAGAAGATAGTCCGAAACTCCGCCCAAGTACAAGTAACAGCGAAAGCATCTCCTCCTCGTGCTTGTTTCAATGCTTTCCACCAATTCAAAGCATCACCTTCCAATTTGAATGCAGCTAAACGAGTCTTAAATCCATCTCCACAACCCAGTACTTCAAACAGCTTCTCAACATGAGTGATCCAGTCCTCAGCTTCAGTGGGAGTAGCAGCAGTGCTAAAAGAAAGAGGCTTGAGCTTACCGAAACGCTCGAGCCAAGTATGTATGTCGATGGGTTGAGCACCTCCACCGCTTCCCGAAGGTTCACCTGTCTGATTCCGAATATTGTTGATCACCTGTTCCATCATCTCAGGTGTAGTCAAACCAGGGAAAAGAGAGTTGAGAGCATTCGCAATCGCGGCATCCATGTTAGGAGCATCATCGTCTCCATCCAAATTCTGACGAGTTCGAACCATCTGAATGATATTCAAACGATTAGCAAAAGAACAAAGGTGAGATACGAAATGGAAGTTCGCAGAAGGAACCTAAGTCTACCCAATCCTCACAGGTCAAATCCTAACTCTAAGGGATAACCTAAGGTTCTTATGTTCACATGTCCTGACTACAAGTCGTAAACCTGGGCTCTGATGCCATAAATTGTAACGCCCCGACCCGCCAAGGGTAAAGGAATCACAAGTAATGGTGTCATATCAAAGCAAAACATAATAAACAAAAGAAGTCTTAACATAAATGCGGAAATAATCCAAGTCAAATGACTTCAATACATAGGTCCCAGCGGAAACATAATAAACTTCAAACATAATATCCGAAATAAATAAGTCTTAAATGGCATCATAAGAAATCAAAGCTAAATCTCTAAGGTAAGTCCACTCAAGCACTCATCCCAAAGCAACCCAGCTTCCAATGCTTAGATACCTGCCGCGGAAGAAAAGAAAAGTGCGGCTGAGCTTCAAAAGCCCAGTGAACAGATACGAAAGCAAAAGCGAATACTAAACGATAACGGATATGAAATAAAGTGAATGAGCGATAGCAAAATCATAATCATTTTCAAAGCATAAATCATAGTTTCCAAAACAAATTTTTATAGTCAACTACCACGAGCCCAGAAACATATATCAGATCATATTCATATTCACATAAGGCAACATTTGTAGGGGAGACCTACCAGAGTTATGAAGGACGTGCATGCACGCAGCATCAATCATCAGATAACATATAACAGATAACATATAACAGATCTAGGATGCATCCATACGCCCCTTCCTACATATTCACAAATATGCTTCACCATCCAGAGACGTGGCAGAACATCACTCTACTGCCCTAGAGTCATATCAGAAGTGCATCACTGATACGGACATGGAACCCCCATGACTAGTTAAATATTTGGCTCGGGTGTCAAACTATCTTAGGTCAAATCAGAATGTCATAACTGACACAGATCACATTTATCAGAAAATCATTCTTGTTTCCAAAATCATAGTTTTCGTATCAAATAGTTCAAAATCAGATGTTTCATAATTCAGAAATCAGAGTTCAGATAAGCAATAGCTCAAACAAATCAGAATGGGTTCATAGCAAAGGCTTAGGAAACCCTAATACGAAAGAAAACGTAAAAAGAAACCTCTACTGAAAAGGTCAGAATATCTGTACCTTATTCCAACGCAAATGATCAAAAAGCAGAAAGACGAAAGCAAAGGATTACTCCCTCTTCACAGAACCTATAGACATTAACGGTCGTCCACGTTATTTGATTCCATAATCTTCGAAATGATCTTTTAATATTTGGTATTCATACTTAATGATCTTCATACTTTAGGGTTTTATTAATGAGTCTTAAGTATTTTATAATTAAAGTTGTAGATTAGGGTTCGTTATATCATTTATTAAAGTCTAGGGTTAAATGTGAAAATAGTTTATAAGTCATAACTCACACATGAAATAACGTATTACTATATTTAGTTCAAACCCTAATCGACTCTCATGTATGTTCTAGGGTTTTCTTATTCTTTAATATCTCAGTAATATGCATTTACTTTACATGTTACGTCTTAATGACTCGCTACTTAACCTAATACGTAATTAATAACCATCTTTCCTTTTACACTTTACCATACACGTTTATGATTTCATGTGACCATAAGTTATTAGGGTTTAGTATACTTCATACGCTTTACATATTAAACTAGGGTTTATGTTTACGTGACCCTTACTTATTTATTACACGTCCAAATCTCATGTATATATGTATTCGGTTCATCTAGGGTTTCGGCTAGCAAGTCATACACAAGTCTTAGCTCATCTAAACATGTTACATATTCAAGTTATAATGTTTTACATAGGCCGAATAGATTACAAATGGTTCGGTCCTAACTCATGCATGTTTCGGCCTAGGTTAACTCAACATATACGTGACCCGATTCAATATTACATCTTACGTTACATGTTCCTTATTAGTTACAAGTTCAATTGATTAGGGTTTGTCTTGTTTTCGGTTTACACCTCTCGGCCACAATCAAAAGAGAACAAAACGCGACTAAACAAAATATAACTTGACATATACATGCAAGGTACGTTAAAGGAAGTCGAATAAACATTATACCTTAACTTGTCGAAGCAAAAATCTCAACACCAAGGTGTTATGGGTCTCGGCCGAACAAGAAGAAAGAAAAAGGAGAGGCAAAGCAAACTAGGGTTTCAATTTAATGATTATGTCTTATATTTATAGTAGTAGCATTTAGTTTAGGTTTAGGAGATAAGTTGGGTTTGGGTTTGCGTGGGTCCAACCGAACACACCAACACACACAAAATGGGCTTCGGCCCTCGGCTCACACGACACAAACAAACACCCCCTTGGGCTCTCGGCATTGGCGCAAGACAAAACAAAAGGAACGAGTCCATACAAACAAACGAACGGCCCAACTTCATTAGCAAAACGTTTAAATCCTTGTCGTACCAAAGTCGTTCACGTAATTATATTCGTTTAGTTTTAGTTATTAGGTTTTTAAGTTCGTAATTTATTATAAACGTGTTTACGTATTTTTGTGATTCTTGGTTCCAAGGGTATTTTCGTCTTTATATATGTTTTAGATTTTCGGGTTTTACACTTCAAATGTTGTCCAAACATCTTGAATGAAAGTCCGATGGAGATTGTTTCTTCCACTTTGCTTCCCCATGAACCAATGAATTCGGGGTCGAGTCAAGCTAGCGACTCGGTAATCAAAAATAGTAGTTAAACATGGGTTTTCACCCGTGTGCACCACCCTAGTGTGGGGGAGTTGCCCCCCGCTGTTGTATATAAAGTTTCAAAAAAAAAAAAAAAAAAAAAAAAAAAAAAAAAAAATCTTTCAAAATAATGGCCGTAGTATTTCCCTTTTACGTTCTATGTTTCGGCATAACCGCCGGTACTTTGAATATTGAGGGCAATATTCATTTCTAGTGTGGGGGGAATTCTCACGAATTTTATCATGTAATTATACCACCCAATTCCCCCATTTTTGGCCAAAAAAAATTTTTTTTTTTTTTGGAGTAAGTGTTCTGCACTTACTCAGCTTATGGTTATCAGTCCGCCATGTCTAATAAACAAAATGATTGGCTAATCCAGGAGCAAACGGCTCTTGGTAAAGATATCTCAAATCCGTTGACGGCTTGCAATTTGCCCAAAATTGTATGGTGTTCAGCTCACCATATCTTTAATTAGTGAAGAGTTGGCTAGCCCGCAAGTTTATGGCTTGTGGTAAAGGCAGTGGAAAAACCATAATTGGTAATCGACTCACCAAAGATGATATATATTATCTAAGAGTTGGCTAGTCCAGAAGCAAACGGCTTCTGGTAAAGACAAATCAAATCTGTTGGAAGCTGGTGGTTTGCTCAAAATCATTTGGTTATCGGTGTACCAAGGTTCTTACTTGAACTGAAACATTTGGCTACTCCAGAAGTAATGGCTTTTGGTAAAGAGATTCAAATCCATTAAGTTTTTCTCAAAAGATTGCTAGGGACTAGCAATAGTTTAGTGTGGGGGATTGATGAGTGTGTAAATACTCATCATTTTTTGTCAAATCTGAACTGCAAAACATTTAAAAATGCTCAGAAATGCATCAAAATACTGAAAATATCTCAAAATTGCATTTTATATGTTTCAGATGCAAAATGTTTAAAATCAGATGAAAAACGAACAAAGTTTGCATAATTGGCAGTTTCAGTCCCCCAACTTTCAAAAAATGGCAACTTTAGTCCCTGGAATTTCAAAGATTGACAGAATTTACCCCTGGACATTTTAAATTGGAAAATTAACATTTTTAGTCCTTTGGTAATTCTAACTTGTCAAATTTGGTCATTTTGCTAAATTTTGGAAAATTACAAGTTTAGTCCCCGGAGTTTTTAAAAATAACAAGTTTGGTCCTTGGAATATTGGAGATTGTCAAAACCAACCCTTGGATTACATTTTCAGAATGAACAAGAATGGTCCCTGGATTTTCAGAATTATCACTTTTGGTCCCTAAAATCTCACATGGTTTCATATTAAATCCAAATCCAATAACATATCCAAGCCCAAACCCACAACCCGGTCCAATTTAAACCCAACCTGTTTACCCAATCCCTTTTACCCGGTCAAATAATTACCCCTTTTCCCGCCCACTGTCTTCCCCACTCCTCTGCAACTCCCTGCCACACACCAACCCTCCTCCAAACACTCCACCTCACTCATGTCCAAAACCCATTAAACATTCCCCCTCCTCACACGTTTGCAGACCCCAATTGATTTTTTCCAAGTATATAAGTTTCCCGCCAAAATGAAATTGAAGGCTGAGATCACTCCAACTCATCCAATGGCTCAAAAGGCAAGTGGGAAATGCTCAGATGATGTGAGAGAAGGCCTTTTGCTATATAAAGAAGAAGAAAAGACAAGAGTGAGAGTTAGTCTTTAGTTAGTTTTTTTTAGTTTTAGTTTTAGTCTTCTAGTGAACTAGTATCAGTTAAGGGTCATTATAATCTCTGTTAGTTTGTACTATTGTTAAAGTTTACTTAGATGTAATGTTAGTTTTAATGTTGTAATCTCATTCGAATTAATACAAGTTCAGTTTTCAACTTAAATGGCATTTGGTGATTTTCATTTGAACCACATCTCTGAGTAATCAGTTGCAAATTTCTGTTAGGTGTCACTCATTTAAGCTTATACAAGCTTGAGTGAGTTACTCAAGTCTCAACTTCTTCTAATTGTCTGTTTTTCACAAAAGTCAAAAAAGTCAGCATTGGTCAAATATTGGAAAGCAAAAGAGTTCAGGTTAATTGGTGATTTCAGTTTTTTTTATTACTAAGTTTAGAAGCTATTTGTTCATTATTGATCCAGACTTAGTCAGTTTTCATGAAAACTTCAAGTTAAATTTTGCAGTTAGTTGCTGAAGGGGTGTTTGGTTTAAGTAGTTATTCCACTTTCAAAACTGTTCCAAATGTTAAAATCAGTTGAGTGAATCTCCCTTAAGCATAGATAGGAAGTTCCAGTCACAACTTTGCATACTTACTCACTAAAAGTCAATTTCCTTTTAATCTCCATAGCAGTTAGTATTAGGACTGTTTAAGCTAGAGCAATCTTAGAGTTAGGTGCACAAGTTGATTATTAAGTCTCATTAAGTCTTATAACCACTTAACATTACAATTTCAGTCATTAGTTTAAGATCAAACTTCATTTTAGTCCACCCTTCAAGGAATGAAAAAGTCAAAAAGAAAAATACACATGTCAATCAGAGCTCAAAATTTCTCTTACAAGCTCTTGAAGTCCTTGAAGTTGATGGTGTGGGACACTCTCTGTCCTGTATAAGTGAAGAACTTTTTGCATCTGCTACTGTAATTCTGCATTTCTGTTTATCTAAGTGAAGCTTTAGTGTGATTTCATGTTTTTAATTATGGCTAAGGTTGTGAACTTGATGTGTTAGCTTTGGGTTCCCTGTAGGAGCTCAATCTGTTAGCTTATTGGTGCCTCCTCTGCTCATCCTATGTAACTAGGAAGCTAGTCTTTGGATCCTCCTAGTAGTTTAGATAGTATAGTCGTCTGAGTTGAGCTTCTTAGGGTATCTAGAGCTTATTGTTTAGCTTATAAAGGACTGCAATTAAGCTACAATTCCCATTTCATGCTCTGCACATCAGCATCCTAGTGTCCCATATCACTTTGGTTTTTGATTTTTAATTTCATCACAGTTAATCCATTTAAGCTAATTTGGAATTTCACAACTCTAGTTGGTGGTCTTTGTTAACATAGTTTTATTAAGTTTTTTGTGAATTTTGTAAAGCCGTCATGCCAGCTTCTCATTTAAGTCCATATTGCCCTGTGTACACATTCAGTTAAAACTGAGTGTGTACAGGGAACTTGCAGCAACTGTAGGATTCTCATTTAAGTTTCTCATTGGCTGAAATTTGGTCTAGTAGTACTCTGGTTGGTCATGTTCAGGATCTCACTATTGGTTTTAGCTTTAGCTCATGGATAAGGACTGTGCATAAGATCAAAGTGGGCTAGCTGGGACTGATTGCATCTTTTTGTTCATATCTCATCAGAACTGGTAGTTTGTTATTCTTAGGTGTAGGCCAGATTAATTTGGTTTTTAAGTAGATTTAGCATAATATACCTTCTTGTAGGTTTGGGTTCAGTAGAGTAGCTTTTAGCTTAATTTAGATGGCTTGATCAATAGCTTTTACATGTCAGCTCCCATATCCTTCACATAAGCTATTGTTTTTATATTTTTCATAGACTTAGAATATAATTTTAGACTTTTCCTGAATTTTTCATATTTTTCCAGCACTGTTTAATATTTTTCCTCATTTAAATCAGTTTTTAGTACTTTTTAATTAGCTTTTAATACAATTAAATCAGAAAAACTTCAAAAAAATAAGTTTTCATTTTTCCTAGGTTAAGATAAATATAAAAAGCAAAAAAATAATTTTTCCAGATTTTTCTTAGTTTAATTTGTAATTTTTAGCAATTTAATTAGTTTTAAATAGTTTTTAATTCATAGAAAATAGAAAAATAATCAGAAAAATACAAAATTAGTTTGAAAATTCTCTTTAGATATTTTAGATTTTTCTAAGTCATAATTTCATTTTTCTAGCTTTATTTCATATTTTCTTATATTTTAAGGTATTATTAAATAGGTAAAAATAGTTTTTAATTAATAATAATTAAATAAATAGTAATAAAAATAATTTTCTTTTTCTAAAAATTTTTCTCTTATCATTAGGTTTGTAAAAATAGCATTTTTATATTTTTAGGATTAATATTGTTTCAGTTTCACATTTTCTTTTGTACGTTACGTAGTTTTTAATTTAAAAGAAAAATCAAAAACATCAATTTAAAAATAGTGATAGCGTTTATTTAATATAATTTATCTTTTTAATTTTCTTTAATTTGCATTTAAGCCCCTGTAATTTATAAACTTTTTCTTTAGGTATAATTGTTCATAATCAATCATAACCTTTTCCCATTCAAATTCTCTCGATCACTATTCGTTTGATTATTCATCGCACAGCTCGTTGGGACATAACGACCTGGGGAAACACTATACTCCTCTAGATCTTCATTGCATTGGTGTCTGAGCTGTTTGAAGTTTATTACGGTTAGCCATTCACAAGTGGCTAGCTTGTGTGATAAAACTTGACGGTTCACCATCGATCAAATTTTTGGCGCCGCTGCCGGGGAGCTGTGCTAATAATCTTACGTTTAGCAGATTAGTGATTTGAGTATTCACTCCTTGTTCATACCATCTATATATATCTATATTTTCTTACAAAAATCCAAAAACCCAAAAAAATCTTAAAACATATAAAACACAAAAATATTTTTCTTTTGTTTCTACATATATATAAATCAAAAACCCAAAAAGATTTTCTTTCTTATTTTTACGAAATGTTTATCCAAAAATCCAAAAATATCCATCTTTACCCTCTCACATCTTTGATTCTTCATCCCTACCCCTCTGAAAACATTTGATTCTTTCTATGTCTTATCCTCACCCTCTTGGTTGTCAATGGTGTGGTGGTCCTTATAATGGTGGCAATTGCCCCAGTTGTAGCATGATGGAATCAGGAAACGGGTATGTCTATAACCAGGATCCCTATTCCTACCATAACACAACTGATTTATTCCATCAGCTACCACACTGTGAGACTCAGCAGTTTTACTGTTGTGAGTACTGTGGTGGTTCACACTCCAGTTCTGATTGTCAATCGGGAAACACGCTTGTCTATGAGCAGGTTCCTGATAACGATTATGACTACCACACATATAACTCACAGCCACATCAGTTTTACTGTTGTGAGTATTGTGGAGGTCCACACTGTAGCTCTGATTGTCAAACAAGGAATCCATTTCCTTGTAACAATTACGACTCTCCGTATCATAACCAACCTCTACAGTACCAAATGAATCAGGCACCACCTCAGCCTGAGCCACTTCCTCAAAATCTTCTCCTTGATCTTTTGGATTTAGTGAAAGATTTGAAGGAATGTAAACATTCCCAAGATAATCCAAATCAAAAATCCATGGAAGAATTGTTAGCTGAAGAGCAGGCTGCTAAAATAAATTCCCAAATTGCGTTTGAAAAATCTATTAGGGAATCAATTGCAAAAGAAAAAGCAGCCAGATCTAGCTCTCAATTTCGTTTTATTCCTGATGACAGTGATGATGAGGATACACTTGATATCCTTCATTTCTATAAAGATTCATCAAGTTCATCAGATGATATCCCAGCAGTTGAGATTCATTCTCAAACAACTGCTATCACACCCGAGGTTCACACTCACTCTCTGAGCATGGGGGATGAGCATCTTGACACTGTTCCTGAAAAGGAACCGGACGAATTCATAAAGTCTAGTGTCGAGAACCTTGTCCCAATCCCAAGAGAGTCACAGGGAATTCTCGAGCATTTGTGTGATATCCCTACCCCTCTTGTCTTCCCAAAAGATCATGTTGAGATGTTCTCCGATTCTGATGATGATGATTCGTTATCTTGTGGAGACATCGTTTATGTGGAAGATTTACCTTCTGAGCTTGTTAGCTTAGAAGAAGAGAATGATGAAGTTACTGACACTGAAATCAAAGATGAAGCTCTTCGTCTTACATTATTGAATGTTAATCTTCTCATTTCTAGAATCGAGGCTTTTAATGAAAAGCCTATTTCATCTCCTATCCCCATTAAGGATAGTGACATTCTTTCCGATGATTCTATTCCGGAAATGAAAGCCTTCTGTTTTGATAATATGGGAGAAAAGATTAGTGGCAGTACCACTTTTCATTCTCATAATTCTCTCCCCGATTATGAATCATTTACATTGGAGGAGTTCACCAGTGAACCCACTCATATCAATTCTGAATATGATTCATTCACCTTCATGGAGTTCTTAGATGAACTCACTCATATCATATCTCCGCCGGAGTATGATAATTTCTACTTTGATCTAGACACACCCATAATATGTCTTGATCAAGCAAGCTTAACTGATGAGATTCATGAAACTATGAATTCTCCTATTGAGGATGAAGAGTTAGTCATGATTTCTATCATGATTTTCTTTCTTTTCTTCATATATTCTGTCACTTCTCCTGTTCTTCACTCCTTCGGGAATGAAGACATTATCTTTGATCCCGGCATTTCCATGTACCATTATCTTGAGCCGGGAATATATCTCATCGGTGTGGAACTTTCACGCGCTTCATGTAACGCCCCGACCCGCCAAGGGTAAAGGAATCACAAGTAATGGTGTCATATCAAAGCAAAACATAATAAACAAAAGTAGTCTTAACATAAATGCGGAAATAATCCAAGTCAAATGACTTCAATACATAGGTCCCAGCGGAAACATAATAAACTTCAAACATAATATCCGAAATAAATAAGTCTTAAATGGCATCATAAGAAATCAAAGCTAAATCTCTAAGGTAAGTCCACTCAAGCACTCATCCCAAAGCAACCCAGCTTCCAATGCTTAGATACCTGCCGCGGAAGAAAAGAAAAGTGCGGCTGAGCTTCAAAAGCCCAGTGAACAGATACGAAAGCAAAAGCGAATACTAAACGATAACGGATATGAAATAAAGTGAATGAGCGATAGCAAAATCATAATCATTTTCAAAGCATAAATCATAGTTTCCAAAACAAATTTTTATAGTCAACTACCACGAGCCCAGAAACATATATCAGATCATATTCATATTCACATAAGGCAACATTTGTAGGGGAGACCTACCAGAGTTATGAAGGACGTGCATGCACGCAGCATCAATCATCAGATAACATATAACAGATAACATATAACAGATCTAGGATGCATCCATACGCCCCTTCCTACATATTCACAAATATGCTTCACCATCCAGAGACGTGGCAGAACATCACTCTACTGCCCTAGAGTCATATCAGAAGTGCATCACTGATACGGACATGGAACCCCCATGACTAGTTAAATATTTGGCTCGGGTGTCAAACTATCTTAGGTCAAATCAGAATGTCATAACTGACACAGATCACATTTATCAGAAAATCATTCTTGTTTCCAAAATCATAGTTTTCGTATCAAATAGTTCAAAATCAGATGTTTCATAATTCAGAAATCAGAGTTCAGATAAGCAATAGCTCAAACAAATCAGAATGGGTTCATAGCAAAGGCTTAGGAAACCCTAATACGAAAGAAAACGTAAAAAGAAACCTCTACTGAAAAGGTCAGAATATCTGTACCTTATTCCAACGCAAATGATCAAAAAGCAGAAAGACGAAAGCAAAGGATTACTCCCTCTTCACAGAACCTATAGACATTAACGGTCGTCCACGTTATTTGATTCCATAATCTTCGAAATGATCTTTTAATATTTGGTATTCATACTTAATGATCTTCATACTTTAGGGTTTTATTAATGAATCTTAAGTATTTTATAATTAAAGTTGTAGATTAGGGTTCGTTATATCATTTATTAAAGTCTAGGGTTAAATGTGAAAATAGTTTATAAGTCATAACTCACACATGAAATAACGTATTACTATATTTAGTTCAAACCCTAATCGACTCTCATGTATGTTCTAGGGTTTTCTTATTCTTTAGTATCTCATTAATATGCATTTACTTTACATGTTACGTCTTAATGACTCGCTACTTAACCTAATACGTAATTAATAACCATCTTTCCTTTTACACTTTACCATACACGTTTATGATTTCATGTGACCATAAGTTATTAGGGTTTAGTATACTTCATACGCTTTACATATTAAACTAGGGTTTATGTTTACGTGACCCTTACTTATTTATTACACGTCCAAATCTCATGTATATATGTATTCGGTTCATCTAGGGTTTCGGCTAGCAAGTCATACACAAGTCTTAGCTCATCTAAACATGTTACATATTCAAGTTATAATGTTTTACATAGGCCGAATAGATTACAAATGGTTCGGTCCTAACTCATGCATGTTTCGGCCTAGGTTAACTCAACATATACGTGACCCGATTCAATATTACATCTTACGTTACATGTTCCTTATTAGTTACAAGTTCAATTGATTAGGGTTTGTCTTGTTTTCGGTTTACACCTCTCGGCCACAATCAAAAGAGAACAAAACGCGACTAAACAAAATATAACTTGACATATACATGCAAGGTACGTTAAAGGAAGTCGACTAAACATTATACCTTAACTTGTCGAAGCAAAAATCTCAACACCAAGGTGTTATGGGTCTCGGCCGAACAAGAAGAAAGAAAAAGGAGAGG
The DNA here is from genome assembly GCA_019973895.1 of Chrysanthemum seticuspe. Lineage (NCBI taxonomy): Eukaryota > Viridiplantae > Streptophyta > Magnoliopsida > Asterales > Asteraceae > Chrysanthemum > Chrysanthemum seticuspe. Next base: position 13,751 of record BPTQ01004133.1, on the reverse strand, counting down.
CAAAGCAAACTAGGGTTTCAATTTAATGATTATGTCTTATATTTATAGTAGTAGCATTTAGTTTAGGTTTAGGAGATAAGTTGGGTTTGGGTTTGCTTGGGTCCAACCGAACACACCAACACACACAAAATGGGCTTCGGCCCTCGGCTCACACGACACAAACAAACACCCCCTTGGGCTCTCGGCATTGGCGCAAGACAAAACAAAAGGAACGAGTCCATACAAACAAACGAACGGCCCAACTTCATTAGCAAAACGTTTAAATCCTTGTCGTACCAAAGTCGTTCACGTAATTATATTCGTTTAGTTTTAGTTATTAGGTTTTTAAGTTCGTAATTTATTATAAACGTGTTTTACGTATTTTTGTGATTCTTGGTTCCAAGGGTATTTTCGTCTTTATATATGTTTTAGATTTTCGGGTTTTACAACTCTTCCCCTCTAAAAAAAATTTTCGTCCTCGAAAATTGAAATGAAACGAAACGAAAACGAGATGAGAACATACCGAACTATTCAAAGAAATGAGGATAACTAGCTCGCATCGACTCTTCGGTCTCCCAAGTAGCCTCACGCTCCGGGTGATTTTTCCAAAGAATCTTAACGAATGGAATAACTTTACTTCTCATAACTCTTTCTTGTCTTTCTAAAATAGCTTCCGGTTCTTCAGATAAAGACATATCGGATCGAATCTGATCAAATGGATACGAAGCAACGTGTAATGGATGATAGTTGTATCCTCTTAGAAGAGATACATGGAAAACATCATGAACATGCGATAACTGAGGCGGAAGTGCTAGGCGATACGAAACTTCTCCTATACGCTCCAGAATTTCAAACGGACCAATGAATCGAGGACTGAGCTTGCCCTTGATTCCAAAACGTTTCACACCCCTAAACGGCGAGACTTTCAAAAACACACGATCACCAACTCGAAATTCTAAATCACGACGATGCTTGTCGGCATAACTTTTCTGACGAGACCTAGCCTCCTTTAACTTTTCTCTAGCAACAGCTACTTTCTCATTAGTGATCTCAATCATTTCCGGACCTTCGATTAGACGTTCACCTACGTCACCCCAACAAGTAGGTGATCTACATTTTCTTCCATAAAGAAGTTCAAACGGTGCTGCCTTAATGCTAGCATGCCAACTGTTGTTGTATGCAAACTCTACCAAACACAAATATTCATCCCAGCTGCCAGTCCATTCCAAAGCACAAGCCCTTAGCATGTCCTCTAAGGTCTGAATAGTCCTCTCTGACTGACCATCTGTTTGAGGATGAAAAGCCGTACTAAAATTAAGTCGAGTACCCCAAGCTTTTTGCAAACCTTTCCAGAAACGAGAAGTAAAACGCGGATCCCTATCTGACACAATAGCCGTCGGAGTACCATGAAGTCTAACTATCTCTTGCTGAAAAATCTCTGACAATCTACCAATACCATAATCCTTTCTAATTGGTAAGAAATGAGCAGATTTGGTTAACCGATCAACAACCACCCAAATCGCATCATGCTTCTTCTTAGTAAGAGGTAGTCCAGTCACAAAGTCCATAGATATCTTATCCCACTTCCATGTCGGAATATCCAATGGTTGTAACAGTCCACTAGCTCTTTGATGTTCGATCTTCACTTGCTGACAAATCATACACTTCGACACAAACGTCGCCACATCTTGCTTCATGCCATTCCACCAGAAATACTGTTTCAAATCCCTATACATCTTGGTAGAACCAGGATGGATAGTGAAAGGAGAACTATGAGCTTCAGTCATAACTTTCTCACGAAGTACCTGATCATTGGGAACGCAAAGCCTATCTTCATACCATACAATCCCATCGTTATCAACCTTAAACTTCGTCTGTTTACCTTCTTCAACATTTTGAGCTACGGCCCACAACTCGCCGTCATCTTTCTGAGCTTCCTTAATTTGCAGTATAAGGTTCGACTCCACCTTCATACTAGCCCAGTATCCACCAAAACCTCGTACGCACAACTCAACATCCAAACGCTCTAAATCACGAATGATCCTAGGCTCAATCTCAATACTTGCAAGCATACCTGATTTCCGGCTAAGTGCGTCAGCAACTACATTAGCCTTACCAGGATGGTACTGAATGTTAGTGTCATAATCCTTAAGAAGTTCTAACCATCTTCTTTGTCTCATATTGAGTTCCTTTTGAGTGAAAATATACTTGAGGCTCTTATGATCGGTGAAAATATCACACGTCTCTCCATACAAGTAATGTCTCCAGATCTTCAACGCGAACACCACAGCAGCTAACTCAAGATCATGAGTTGGGTAATTCTCCTCATAAGGTTTCAGTTGTCTTGAAGCGTAAGCTATCACCTTACCATGTTGCATCAAGACACAGCCCAATCCTTTCTTAGATGCATCGCTATAGATTTGATATCCTCCAGAACCAGATGGAAGAGTCAAAATAGGAGCGGAAACCAACCTCCGTTTCAACTCTTCAAAACTCTTTTCTCTTTCATCCGTCCACACGAACTTTTCACCTTTCCTCATCAATTGGGTTAAAGGCAAAGCTAAACGAGAGAAACCTTCAACAAAACGTCGATAGTATCCAGCAAGTCCTAGAAAACTCCTAACCTCAGTCACTGTCGTAGGTCTTGGCCACTTAGTGATAGCCTCAACCTTAGACGGATCCATGGTTATACCATCAGCTGATACGATATGACCAAGGAAAGCGACTTGTCCTAACCAAAATTCACACTTCGAGAATTTGGCGTACAACTTCTTCTTCCTCAGAATCTCCAAAACTATCCGGAGATGTTGCTCATGCTCCTCTTCAGACTTGGAGTAAACTAAAATGTCGTCGATGAAAACAATAACGAACTTGTCCAGGAACTCATGGAAAACACGATTCATCAGGTCCATAAACACAGCAGGCGCATTCGTCAAACCAAAAGGCATAACGAGAAACTCATAATGACCATATCTGGTACGAAACGCGGTCTTAGGAACATCTTGCTCCTTCACACGTAGTTGATGATAACCAGACCTCAGATCAATCTTAGAAAAGAACTTAGCTCCTTGCAGTTGATCAAACAAATCATCTATGCGCAGAAGAGGATAACGGTTTCGAATAGTAATACGATTGAGTTCACGATAGTCGATACATAAGCGCATACTTCCATCCTTCTTCTTCACAAACAAAACAGGTGCACCCCATGGAGAAACACTAGGTCGAATGAATCCATTATCTATCATCTCTTGCAGTTGTTCCTTCAACTCCTTCAGTTCTACAGGTGCCATACGATACGGAGCTTTCGAAATCGGTTTAGCACCAGGAATCAACTCAATGCTAAACTCAACTTCTCGAGCTGGAGGAAGTCCAGGGAGTTCATCGGGAAAAACGTCGGTGAATTCACAAACAACAGAAAGATTTTCAATGTTAGGACTCTCCAAAGATGTGTCCTTAACAGATGCTAGAAAACCTTGACACCCATGAGCAATCATGGTCCGTGCCTTCATAGCAGAAATGAGCTTAACAGATTTGAGTGGTTTAGAACCATAATAAACGAATTCAGGATGTTTTATGTCTCCAAAGATCACAGTTCTAGCATAGAAGTCGATGGAAGCTCTATGATAAGCCAACCAATCCATGCCTAGAATGATATCAAAGTCGACCATGTCGAGAGGATACAGATGTGCAGGGCGAATACGATCATCAAAACGAAGAGGACACTTAACGTATTTATGATCAATGATCATGTGGTTTTTCATAGGCGTAGATATCGATAAGTGATTCGTTAGTGGTTGTGGCTTCATATTAAGTTTCTTAGCACATGTGACAGATATAATGGAGTGTGTGGCACCGGTGTCAAATAAAACGAATACAGAATAATCATCAATGAAAAGAGTGCCCGTAATGGTACCTGAAGTGTGCTCCGCCTGATTCCGAGTAGTAGCATAGACACGTCCAGTAGTAGGTGGCGGCTTGGTGTAGTTTCCAGGAATCGCCGGGTTCCTCTTAGGGCAATCCTTGATCTTGTGAGTAGTGGAACCACAAGAGAAACATCCACCAGTGGCTTTGAAACATGGTCCCGGATGAGCCTTTCCACAAGTAGTACAGATAGGTGGGGGAGGCAAAACTTCAGCTGTCCTTTGCTGACCAGAAGATCCTAAAGCACGACCCTGATTCGATCCTCGAGCCGACTGATCTTTGTTGTAACGCTGGTTATTGTTACCTTGATTCTGACGATCATTTCCACTCTTACCAGCAGCTCTGCTATCCTGACCCCACGCCTCAGGGCGCCTAGAGTCCACATTCCTTCCTGACTGACCCCGCTGATCATAACCCTTATCCACTTGTCCCCTTGAATCATAATTCCTGCCAGTATTTCCCTTATACTCATTACTTTGAGTCCTACCTTGAATCCGATCACCATCGCGATTACGCTTGTTGTAACCCGAACCCTCATGAAAGATCTCAATGTTACGAGCTGCATCATTGCAGGCCGACACATCCTCATACTCAGTGTTAAGCAGTCGGTCCAACACCCACTTCTTCAGTCCCCACTTGAAATGCTTAGCTTGGCGCCTACCATCTCCAGCAATCGCTCCAACAAAGCTTACCAACCTCATAAACCTACTCATGTACTCATTGGAGTTCTCATTATCAAACTGGTAGATCGCCTGATAATCCCTCTCATACCTTTGCTGTTCAGCATCAGGGAAGTAACGGTTATAGAAGATAGTCCGAAACTCCGCCCAAGTACAAGTAACAGCGAAAGCATCTCCTCCTCGTGCTTGTTTCAATGCTTTCCACCAATTCAAAGCATCACCTTCCAATTTGAATGCAGCTAAACGAGTCTTAAATCCATCTCCACAACCCAGTACTTCAAACAGCTTCTCAACATGAGTGATCCAGTCCTCAGCTTCAGTGGGAGTAGCAGCAGTGCTAAAAGAAAGAGGCTTGAGCTTACCGAAACGCTCGAGCCAAGTATGTATGTCGATGGGTTGAGCACCTCCACCGCTTCCCGAAGGTTCACCTGTCTGATTCCGAATATTGTTGATCACCTGTTCCATCATCTCAGGTGTAGTCAAACCAGGGAAAAGAGAGTTGAGAGCATTCGCAATCGCGGCATCCATGTTAGGAGCATCATCGTCTCCATCCAAATTCTGACGAGTTCGAACCATCTGAATGATATTCAAACGATTAGCAAAAGAACAAAGGTGAGATACGAAATGGAAGTTCGCAGAAGGAACCTAAGTCTACCCAATCCTCACAGGTCAAATCCTAACTCTAAGGGATAACCTAAGGTTCTTATGTTCACATGTCCTGACTACAAGTCGTAAACCTGGGCTCTGATGCCATAAATTGTAACGCCCCGACCCGCCAAGGGTAAAGGAATCACAAGTAATGGTGTCATATCAAAGCAAAACATAATAAACAAAAGAAGTCTTAACATAAATGCGGAAATAATCCAAGTCAAATGACTTCAATACATAGGTCCCAGCGGAAACATAATAAACTTCAAACATAATATCCGAAATAAATAAGTCTTAAATGGCATCATAAGAAATCAAAGCTAAATCTCTAAGGTAAGTCCACTCAAGCACTCATCCCAAAGCAACCCAGCTTCCAATGCTTAGATACCTGCCGCGGAAGAAAAGAAAAGTGCGGCTGAGCTTCAAAAGCCCAGTGAACAGATACGAAAGCAAAAGCGAATACTAAACGATAACGGATATGAAATAAAGTGAATGAGCGATAGCAAAATCATAATCATTTTCAAAGCATAAATCATAGTTTCCAAAACAAATTTTTATAGTCAACTACCACGAGCCCAGAAACATATATCAGATCATATTCATATTCACATAAGGCAACATTTGTAGGGGAGACCTACCAGAGTTATGAAGGACGTGCATGCACGCAGCATCAATCATCAGATAACATATAACAGATAACATATAACAGATCTAGGATGCATCCATACGCCCCTTCCTACATATTCACAAATATGCTTCACCATCCAGAGACGTGGCAGAACATCACTCTACTGCCCTAGAGTCATATCAGAAGTGCATCACTGATACGGACATGGAACCCCCATGACTAGTTAAATATTTGGCTCGGGTGTCAAACTATCTTAGGTCAAATCAGAATGTCATAACTGACACAGATCACATTTATCAGAAAATCATTCTTGTTTCCAAAATCATAGTTTTCGTATCAAATAGTTCAAAATCAGATGTTTCATAATTCAGAAATCAGAGTTCAGATAAGCAATAGCTCAAACAAATCAGAATGGGTTCATAGCAAAGGCTTAGGAAACCCTAATACGAAAGAAAACGTAAAAAGAAACCTCTACTGAAAAGGTCAGAATATCTGTACCTTATTCCAACGCAAATGATCAAAAAGCAGAAAGACGAAAGCAAAGGATTACTCCCTCTTCACAGAACCTATAGACATTAACGGTCGTCCACGTTATTTGATTCCATAATCTTCGAAATGATCTTTTAATATTTGGTATTCATACTTAATGATCTTCATACTTTAGGGTTTTATTAATGAGTCTTAAGTATTTTATAATTAAAGTTGTAGATTAGGGTTCGTTATATCATTTATTAAAGTCTAGGGTTAAATGTGAAAATAGTTTATAAGTCATAACTCACACATGAAATAACGTATTACTATATTTAGTTCAAACCCTAATCGACTCTCATGTATGTTCTAGGGTTTTCTTATTCTTTAATATCTCAGTAATATGCATTTACTTTACATGTTACGTCTTAATGACTCGCTACTTAACCTAATACGTAATTAATAACCATCTTTCCTTTTACACTTTACCATACACGTTTATGATTTCATGTGACCATAAGTTATTAGGGTTTAGTATACTTCATACGCTTTACATATTAAACTAGGGTTTATGTTTACGTGACCCTTACTTATTTATTACACGTCCAAATCTCATGTATATATGTATTCGGTTCATCTAGGGTTTCGGCTAGCAAGTCATACACAAGTCTTAGCTCATCTAAACATGTTACATATTCAAGTTATAATGTTTTACATAGGCCGAATAGATTACAAATGGTTCGGTCCTAACTCATGCATGTTTCGGCCTAGGTTAACTCAACATATACGTGACCCGATTCAATATTACATCTTACGTTACATGTTCCTTATTAGTTACAAGTTCAATTGATTAGGGTTTGTCTTGTTTTCGGTTTACACCTCTCGGCCACAATCAAAAGAGAACAAAACGCGACTAAACAAAATATAACTTGACATATACATGCAAGGTACGTTAAAGGAAGTCGAATAAACATTATACCTTAACTTGTCGAAGCAAAAATCTCAACACCAAGGTGTTATGGGTCTCGGCCGAACAAGAAGAAAGAAAAAGGAGAGGCAAAGCAAACTAGGGTTTCAATTTAATGATTATGTCTTATATTTATAGTAGTAGCATTTAGTTTAGGTTTAGGAGATAAGTTGGGTTTGGGTTTGCGTGGGTCCAACCGAACACACCAACACACACAAAATGGGCTTCGGCCCTCGGCTCACACGACACAAACAAACACCCCCTTGGGCTCTCGGCATTGGCGCAAGACAAAACAAAAGGAACGAGTCCATACAAACAAACGAACGGCCCAACTTCATTAGCAAAACGTTTAAATCCTTGTCGTACCAAAGTCGTTCACGTAATTATATTCGTTTAGTTTTAGTTATTAGGTTTTTAAGTTCGTAATTTATTATAAACGTGTTTACGTATTTTTGTGATTCTTGGTTCCAAGGGTATTTTCGTCTTTATATATGTTTTAGATTTTCGGGTTTTACACTTCAAATGTTGTCCAAACATCTTGAATGAAAGTCCGATGGAGATTGTTTCTTCCACTTTGCTTCCCCATGAACCAATGAATTCGGGGTCGAGTCAAGCTAGCGACTCGGTAATCAAAAATAGTAGTTAAACATGGGTTTTCACCCGTGTGCACCACCCTAGTGTGGGGGAGTTGCCCCCCGCTGTTGTATATAAAGTTTCAAAATCTTTCAAAATAATGGCCGTAGTATTTCCCTTTTACGTTCTATGTTTCGGCATAACCGCCGGTACTTTGAATATTGAGGGCAATATTCATTTCTAGTGTGGGGGGAATTCTCACGAATTTTATCATGTAATTATACCACCCAATTCCCCCATTTTTGGCCAAAAAAAATTTTTTTTTTTTTTTTTTTTTTTTTTTGGAGTAAGTGTTCTGCACTTACTCAGCTTATGGTTATCAGTCCGCCATGTCTAATAAACAAAATGATTGGCTAATCCAGGAGCAAACGGCTCTTGGTAAAGATATCTCAAATCCGTTGACGGCTTGCAATTTGCCCAAAATTGTATGGTGTTCAGCTCACCATATCTTTAATTAGTGAAGAGTTGGCTAGCCCGCAAGTTTATGGCTTGTGGTAAAGGCAGTGGAAAAACCATAATTGGTAATCGACTCACCAAAGATGATATATATTATCTAAGAGTTGGCTAGTCCAGAAGCAAACGGCTTCTGGTAAAGACAAATCAAATCTGTTGGAAGCTGGTGGTTTGCTCAAAATCATTTGGTTATCGGTGTACCAAGGTTCTTACTTGAACTGAAACATTTGGCTACTCCAGAAGTAATGGCTTTTGGTAAAGAGATTCAAATCCATTAAGTTTTTCTCAAAAGATTGCTAGGGACTAGCAATAGTTTAGTGTGGGGATTGATGAGTGTGTAAATACTCATCATTTTTTGTCAAATCTGAACTGCAAAACATTTAAAAATGCTCAGAAATGCATCAAAATACTGAAAATATCTCAAAATTGCATTTTATATGTTTCAGATGCAAAATGTTTAAAATCAGATGAAAAACGAACAAAGTTTGCATAATTGGCAGTTTCAGTCCCCCAACTTTCAAAAAATGGCAACTTTAGTCCCTGGAATTTCAAAGATTGACAGAATTTACCCCTGGACATTTTAAATTGGAAAATTAACATTTTTAGTCCTTTGGTAATTCTAACTTGTCAAATTTGGTCATTTTGCTAAATTTTGGAAAATTACAAGTTTAGTCCCCGGAGTTTTTAAAAATAACAAGTTTGGTCCTTGGAATATTGGAGATTGTCAAAACCAACCCTTGGATTACATTTTCAGAATGAACAAGAATGGTCCCTGGATTTTCAGAATTATCACTTTTGGTCCCTAAAATCTCACATGGTTTCATATTAAATCCAAATCCAATAACATATCCAAGCCCAAACCCACAACCCGGTCCAATTTAAACCCAACCTGTTTACCCAATCCCTTTTACCCGGTCAAATAATTACCCCTTTTCCCGCCCACTGTCTTCCCCACTCCTCTGCAACTCCCTGCCACACACCAACCCTCCTCCAAACACTCCACCTCACTCATGTCCAAAACCCATTAAACATTCCCCCTCCTCACACGTTTGCAGACCCCAATTGATTTTTTCCAAGTATATAAGTTTCCCGCCAAAATGAAATTGAAGGCTGAGATCACTCCAACTCATCCAATGGCTCAAAAGGCAAGTGGGAAATGCTCAGATGATGTGAGAGAAGGCCTTTTGCTATATAAAGAAGAAGAAAAGACAAGAGTGAGAGTTAGTCTTTAGTTAGTTTTTTTTAGTTTTAGTTTTAGTCTTCTAGTGAACTAGTATCAGTTAAGGGTCATTATAATCTCTGTTAGTTTGTACTATTGTTAAAGTTTACTTAGATGTAATGTTAGTTTTAATGTTGTAATCTCATTCGAATTAATACAAGTTCAGTTTTCAACTTAAATGGCATTTGGTGATTTTCATTTGAACCACATCTCTGAGTAATCAGTTGCAAATTTCTGTTAGGTGTCACTCATTTAAGCTTATACAAGCTTGAGTGAGTTACTCAAGTCTCAACTTCTTCTAATTGTCTGTTTTTCACAAAAGTCAAAAAAGTCAGCATTGGTCAAATATTGGAAAGCAAAAGAGTTCAGGTTAATTGGTGATTTCAGTTTTTTTTATTACTAAGTTTAGAAGCTATTTGTTCATTATTGATCCAGACTTAGTCAGTTTTCATGAAAACTTCAAGTTAAATTTTGCAGTTAGTTGCTGAAGGGGTGTTTGGTTTAAGTAGTTATTCCACTTTCAAAACTGTTCCAAATGTTAAAATCAGTTGAGTGAATCTCCCTTAAGCATAGATAGGAAGTTCCAGTCACAACTTTGCATACTTACTCACTAAAAGTCAATTTCCTTTTAATCTCCATAGCAGTTAGTATTAGGACTGTTTAAGCTAGAGCAATCTTAGAGTTAGGTGCACAAGTTGATTATTAAGTCTCATTAAGTCTTATAACCACTTAACATTACAATTTCAGTCATTAGTTTAAGATCAAACTTCATTTTAGTCCACCCTTCAAGGAATGAAAAAGTCAAAAAGAAAAATACACATGTCAATCAGAGCTCAAAATTTCTCTTACAAGCTCTTGAAGTCCTTGAAGTTGATGGTGTGGGACACTCTCTGTCCTGTATAAGTGAAGAACTTTTTGCATCTGCTACTGTAATTCTGCATTTCTGTTTATCTAAGTGAAGCTTTAGTGTGATTTCATGTTTTTAATTATGGCTAAGGTTGTGAACTTGATGTGTTAGCTTTGGGTTCCCTGTAGGAGCTCAATCTGTTAGCTTATTGGTGCCTCCTCTGCTCATCCTATGTAACTAGGAAGCTAGTCTTTGGATCCTCCTAGTAGTTTAGATAGTATAGTCGTCTGAGTTGAGCTTCTTAGGGTATCTAGAGCTTATTGTTTAGCTTATAAAGGACTGCAATTAAGCTACAATTCCCATTTCATGCTCTGCACATCAGCATCCTAGTGTCCCATATCACTTTGGTTTTTGATTTTTAATTTCATCACAGTTAATCCATTTAAGCTAATTTGGAATTTCACAACTCTGGTTGGTGGTCTTTGTTAACATAGTTTTATTAAGTTTTTTGTGAATTTTGTAAAGCCGTCATGGCAGCTTCTCATTTAAGTCCATACTGCCCTGTGTACACATTCAGTTAAAACTGAGTGTGTACAGGGAACTTGCAGCAACTGTAGGATTCTCATTTAAGTTTCTCATTGGCTGAAATTTGGTCTAGTAGTACTCTGGTTGGTCATGTTCAGGATCTCACTATTGGTTTTAGCTTTAGCTCATGGATAAGGACTGTGCATAAGATCAAAGTGGGCTAGCTGGGACTGATTGCATCTTTTTGTTCATATCTCATCAGAACTGGTAGTTTGTTATTCTTAGGTGTAGGCCAGATTAATTTGGTTTTTAAGTAGATTTAGCATAATATACCTTCTTGTAGGTTTGGGTTCAGTAGAGTAGCTTTTAGCTTAATTTAGATGGCTTGATCAATAGCTTTTACATGTCAGCTCCCATATCCTTCACATAAGCTATTGTTTTTATATTTTTCATAGACTTAGAATATAATTTTAGACTTTTACTGAATTTTTCATATTTTTCCAGCACTGTTTAATATTTTTCCTCATTTAAATCAGTTTTTAGTACTTTTTAATTAGCTTTTAATACAATTAAATCAGAAAAACTTCAAAAAAATAAGTTTTCATTTTTCCTAGGTTAAGATAAATATAAAAAGCAAAAAAATAATTTTTCCAGATTTTTCTTAGTTTAATTTGTAATTTTTAGCAATTTAATTAGTTTTAAATAGTTTTTAATTCATAGAAAATAGAAAAATAATCAGAAAAATACAAAATTAGTTTTGAAAATTCTCTTTAGATATTTTAGATTTTTCTAAGTCATAATTTCATTTTTCTAGCTTTATTTCATATTTTCTTATATTTTAAGGTATTATTAAATAGGTAAAAATAGTTTTTAATTAATAATAATTAAATAAATAGTAATAAAAATAATTTTCTTTTTCTAAAAATTTTTCTCTTATCATTAGGTTTGTAAAAATATCATTTTTATATTTTTAGGATTAATATTGTTTCAGTTTCACATTTTCTTTTGTACGTTACGTAGTTTTTAATTTAAAAGAAAAATAAAAAACATCAATTTAAAAATAGTGATAGCGTTTATTTAATATAATTTATCTTTTTAATTTTCTTTAATTTGCATTTAAGCCCCTGTAATTTATAAACTTTTTCTTTAGGTATAATTGTTCATAATCAATCATAACCTTTTTTCATTCAAATTCTCTCGATCACTGTTCGTTTGATTATTCATCGCACAGCTCGTTGGGACATAACGACCTGGGGAAACACTATACTCCTCTAGATCTTCATTGCATTGGTGTCTGAGCTGTTTGAAGTTTATTACGGTTAGCCATTCACAAGTGGCTAGCTTGTGTGATAAAACTTGACGGTTCACCATCGATCAAATTTTTGGCGCCGCTGCCGGGGAGCTGTGCTAATAATCTTACGTTTAGCAGATTAGTGATTTGAGTATTCACTCCTTGTTCATACCATCTATATATATCTATATTTTCTTACAAAAATCCAAAAACCCAAAAAAATCTTAAAACATATAAAACACAAAAATATTTTTCTTTTGTTTCTACATATATATAAATCAAAAACCCAAAAAGATTTTCTTTCTTATTTTTACGAAATGTTTATCCAAAAATCCAAAAATATCCATCTTTACCCTCTCACATCTTTGATTCTTCATCCCTACCCCTCTGAAAACATTTGATTCTTTCTATGTCTTATCCTCACCCTCTTGGTTGTCAATGGTGTGGTGGTCCTTATAATGGTGGCAATTGCCCCAGTTGTAGCATGATGGAATCAGGAAACGGGTATGTCTATAACCAGGATCCCTATTCCTACCATAACACAACTGATTTATTCCATCAGCTACCACACTGTGAGACTCAGCAGTTTTACTGTTGTGAGTACTGTGGTGGTTCACACTCCAGTTCTGATTGTCAATCGGGAAACACGCTTGTCTATGAGCAGGTTCCTGATAACGATTATGACTACCACACATATAACTCACAGCCACATCAGTTTTACTGTTGTGAGTATTGTGGAGGTCCACACTGTAGCTCTGATTGTCAAACAAGGAATCCATTTCCTTGTAACAATTACGACTCTCCGTATCATAACCAACCTCTACAGTACCAAATGAATCAGGCACCACCTCAGCCTGAGCCACTTCCTCAAAATCTTCTCCTTGATCTTTTGGATTTAGTGAAAGATTTGAAGGAATGTAAACATTCCCAAGATAATCCAAATCAAAAATCCATGGAAGAATTGTTAGCTGAAGAGCAGGCTGCTAAAATAAATTCCCAAATTGCGTTTGAAAAATCTATTAGGGAATCAATTGCAAAAGAAAAAGCAGCCAGATCTAGCTCTCAATTTCGTTTTATTCCTGATGACAGTGATGATGAGGATACACTTGATATCCTTCATTTCTATAAAGATTCATCAAGTTCATCAGATGATATCCCAGCAGTTGAGATTCATTCTCAAACAACTGCTATCACACCCGAGGTTCACACTCACTCTCTGAGCATGGGGGATGAGCATCTTGACACTGTTCCTGAAAAGGAACCGGACGAATTCATAAAGTCTAGTGTCGAGAACCTTGTCCCAATCCCAAGAGAGTCACAGGGAATTCTCGAGCATTTGTGTGATATCCCTACCCCTCTTGTCTTCCCAAAAGATCATGTTGAGATGTTCTCCGATTCTGATGATGATGATTCGTTATCTTGTGGAGACATCGTTTATGTGGAAGATTTACCTTCTGAGCTTGTTAGCTTAGAAGAAGAGAATGATGAAGTT
>BPTQ01004107.1:0-10603 GCA_019973895.1 Chrysanthemum seticuspe | reverse complement strand
TTTTTTTTTTTTTTTTTTTTTTTTAATTTTTTCTTGTTTTTGATATAGTAGTTTTACTTGATCTATGAATCTTTGTATGATTATAGCATTGTTAGAATGATTATTAAGATGATCTTTAATCTGCGATATATATTCCGATCTTGAGTGCATGCGTAGTGTAGCAGAAAAGTTAAAGATGTTTGTTATCATATTCGTGGTTACTCATCAAGAAACATGGTTTTTTGGTAATAATAGTGATGATCAATTGGTGAGTTATGATATTTGGTTGAATGAATATGTATGTTGAAATTTGTAATACGACTGATGATTTTTTCCTTTAGATTATGATTTGTTTTTAACAACTTTGTTATTCTAGTATATGATTTTAGTTGAAGGAATAGTTTTTTTTAATGAAGATCAATTAGTGGCGAGATTTCATTCGTTATTAGTATCATCAGATGATGAAACATGTTGTATGAGTTAATGATTATGTTAATGATGGTAGATGTTTCATATGGTTAAAATCCAGTAAAAGTGAACTGTTATTGCTAGTTAGGTTTACCTGAATAGTACTTGTGTTTGTAGGTTTGTAACATAAATTAATACGTAAATAGTTTTTTTTTTAATTATAGGCAGATGTTTGTAAATAACATTGTTGTATATGATGGATAATTGAAGCATACTTGTAGTATAACATTGTAGTTTTTGAAAACTTGAGAGTTTCTTCTAATGGATATTTGTTTTTTGATTAAATAGAATGACGACTCAATTTATCGTGACGGCAAACACACAAAACTTTAGAACACTACAGGTAATTTTTAGCCGTTGTTACTTATAATATATATATGTTACTAAATTTTCCAATATGGATATAAATAAACTTGAAATTAATTTACGTAGTCTGTTCTTGAATGCAGATTCTACCAAGTGTCTTTACGAATGAGCTGTACACAGGCAGTCCATGGCTGTATTTAATTCACAACAAATGTACAATGCACAAAGTATGGATCAAAAAAGTTCCCGGTAACCTTTATGCACTGTCTTCGGACGAATGGAAGCAATTTGTTGAAGAGAGTCGTTACCGGAACGTGGCAATGCTACATTTCATACGTCAAGGAGAAGACATGTACTATGTAACTGCGTATGATAATGCAGGTGCTGAAGTTGGTGGATATAAGAATGCTGATGTAGGAACTCGTAAAAGGCGCTGTTTTGGTATGTTGGGAAGGCTTGACCAGTCAGATGTAAGTAATTTGCCCTTAATTTATTGACGGTCATAGTTTAATTGATATTGTATATGCTATGTTTAACACATATTTGCTTTGTTATGTAGCTGCTTCCTCAGCAATTTATGCCTCAAATGAAGAGAGTAAGAGTTATGGTGAGTGGCCGGCTGGCTGCGACCGTCACACAGAATCGCATTGCTCTTCCTGGTAACACACACGGATATGTTTTTAGTGGAGTTGGATGGGATTTGCTGGTTTTTTTGGAAGGACTGAAGGTTGGATCGCGTATGGTGTTCACTGAGATTGAAGAAGGAACCGTGTCTATGATTTCATTTGCTGACGATGGTTTAGGAATGCGGTTGGAGAACATCCCGCGTGTGATTTTGAATGACGAAAAACCGTTCAAAAAAAGCTCCATTGACAAAGGTATGTTATTAGATTGTAATTCTCAAGAACATGTGTTTTGCTGTTATTTTTAGATTGATAATAATATAGTTGCATCTTTTAATATCATTGGAATGTACGAAATGTAGATCCTCGTATGAAACATAAATGTGACTGGTTTAATCACTCTGATCATGATGATGAGGAAGATTGCTTTTATCAAGATGTTGTGGCTTACGTAACTGGCAGAGGTCGGCTGGTAAGTGTTTGTTATATTTAATGCGAGAATGTTTTACGTTTGCAACATACAGTTTTGTGTTACTTTTTGGATTGTGCATTTACTTATGTTTTGTATTCCAAAATAATTTGTTGAATGCAGACTATACCATGGGATTTTGCTGGGCCTTATGAAATGTATAAGTACCACAATGCAGTTTTGATTCACGATGATGAAACTTTCTATGTGAATGTGGACTGGGAAAAACATAAAGATAGGCCTGACAGTAAAAATCATGTGACTATCAAGACTAATTGGAAGGATGTTGAGAAGAGGTGCGAGTGGGACAAAGACAAAACTGTGAGGTTCAAACTCATGAGGATGGTAAAGGATGAAAAGCAAACTGTGAATGTACATCTACTACACAAAAGGCTATAGACACCTTTAAGTGGAAACCGGTTTTTAAAAAACTAGCTTCTATAGTTAAAAAGTAGGGAGCATGGGAGCATACAAACCAATTTCTTCAAACAAACCGGTCTCATTAATCCAAATGATACAAAAACTGGTTCTATTATAAGAAACCGCTCTGTATAAAACAAAGAAACTTGTTGTTTAATAAGACTAATATCTACATTTTTTTATGATAGACACCGATTGTTTGAATAAAAAATATTATACTTTTAAAATTCATTATGACTTTTATTTATTTATTTATTGTAAATCCATAAATACCGAGGACGTCGTTAGTTTACTCAAACAAAGAAGATAAAATCCATCCTAAATACTAAAATGCTTAAACTTTTTTTCTCTCGAAATTCATGTTGTTTTGTAACACCAGAATATTCGGTTATGTTGAAAATGAAACGAAAATGCTTAAAGCGGGTTATTTACCTCCCCAATTTTCAACGAAAATGCTTAAAATTTTGGGCGGGTTACTTCCCTCCCCAATTTTCATACCCTCACAAAACCCTCCGATTTCACTTCTACAACCCCTAACCTTCCTTCAATATTGGGGCAAAATCATTTTTATTAAACGTACTATAGCCCTAGAAGCTTGTAAACTTTTTAACTCCCTTTTCAAATCCTGCAATTAGGGTTTATAAGCATCCCTAATAACTCAAAAATTAAACCTAATTTCCAACAAAATTAAGGCTTGCATAACCACAAATGGTTGTTCAAACGGAATTAAACTCATCTTAGTAATTGCTCGTTGCTCAGTCTTCAACAATCAAGTATATTCTGTCTTTTTCGATCCTTTACCCTGTTTCTGTGCATATAGAGAGTTAAAGCATGTCTCCGTTATAATAGTAACATCTGTTTGGCTCAATATCTTATGTAAATGTATTGGTAATGCCATACACTAAATCGATTTGCTTTATTATTCTGATACATTATGTGTGTGGCTTATTCATGTTGATTTTTCTAATATCCTTGTAAAAATGTTTTGCCCTGTAGGTCTTTAAGTTGGTTTTTGTATTGTTTTTCATTGTCATGCTTGACTTGATTTTGATCTTGTGTTAAGTGTCGGGGAGAACTACCTCTAAAAGCATGCCAGTTTTGTAATTTGTCGGTATTTCTCTATATTTCAGTAAAAGTACCTTGCCTTTATTTACAACTGCACAAGATGTAACTCTATTCTTTTGTCAGTAGGTTCAAAACAACTTTTTATACATGAAGTCCAGATTAACATCATTTTCTAATAGCCTGCAAGAAAATCTGTATATTGCAGGTCTAAAACAAATTCACTGTGAGTATGGCATTGATTGCTAATCTTCCTGCCTGAGATTTATAAATATTGTAGTTTCGTCTATATTCCGTCACTTATTTGTTTTCGTTTTTGCCACATCACAGCTTCCCCCTAGCGCCATTGAGTATGCTTTGTTTTTGTTGTATGTTGTTTCTACATTTGAAAAGTTTTAATGTTCCATATGCAGGGAAAGATGTATCAACTGTGGTATACAGAGTTGGTGAATGCGTGCTGGAATTGTTAAAACTCTGAAAAGAATATGAATCTGCCGCATATGATAACATACCTGAAAGCTCAAATGGTGGCCCTACTGTTGAGATTCGTATACCAGCTGAACACGTTTGTGCTACAAATAGCCAAGAAATATATATTATTTCATCGTTATTTAGGCATTTTGGTTAATTTCACTTATGACAATATAGTGCTAAACATCCTTTAACTCTATTTTTCAACCTTTATCGTCATCTTCTTCACCCAAAAGAAAACCTTTATCATCTTCTTTTGCTGTTATCTGTATGCACATGTTAAAGGTGGGCAGTTATGGGTCACGGACGTATACGCTGATGACTCTGATCTTTTAGCAGGTATGCCTTATTGTGTTCATAGTTATCTGCTTATTGGTTTTATCACTTTCGACCCCTAAGTTACATGTTTTTGTTCTGACCACAACATAAGGTTTATATCTTTAATCAATTGGTGATCTTATCTTGACATATTTTCTTTCTTAAATCCCAGTTCTAATGCACACTGGTTTCTGTCGCCCAACTGCATCTCCCCCTCCACCTGGTATTCAGGAGCTACGGGCTACCGTCCGAGTGCTCCCTCCGCAAAATTTGTATGTTTATAAATCCAAATTTTTAAAAGTTCTTTCATTTGTTCATAATAGATGTATCTATAATTTTCTCAGCATGGTGGGTTGTGCTGATATATACACATCATCTGCCTTTGTTTATTGAAAGTGTCTTAGGTATGACAATTTACATTTATTTTGGGTATTTGCAAGTTACATTTCTACCTTGCGAAACAATGTTCTTTCACGTGCATGGGGGGCTGCTATTGGTTGCAGTTTTCGCGTAGAGCGATGCCACAAAGTCAAGGTGAGAAACATTCTCACATTGCTTATGAAACTAATTTTCTTTCTACATTTTTGGATGAAGTTGGACCGATTATATATGATTTGTGAATTCTGTTTCACCTTTTTTCACATATTTTAGTCCTCTATGTTTTCTGTTTTTTCTTTTTACAGAAAGGTGGTGGGACTACTGATCTAGAACCCTGTCTTACGCATACATCCACTATCGAACGTACTCTTGCTCCTGTGGTTGTGGAACGTACAATGACAACTAGAGCTGCAGCTTCGGTATGTCTTTAATGATTTCTTCATACATGAAGATTTATTACAATCCATGTACTTTCAGTGTTTTGTTTTTGTTATACATTCACTTCCATGCTACATTTGTAGTATGGATAATATGATACGATTGTTTGCCTGATTTTTTTGAGCTGACATTTCCCCCTTTGCTGATTTGCATATAGTATGACAACATATAGGCCACTTTTCCCTTAAATTTATTTAGTGTTTAAATAAATATTTCACAAAACAATTGATATAAGGAATATTAATCATACACTGTTGGATATAATTTAGTTTATATATATTTACATATCATATATGATGTATTCACACCAGTGTACTCATATGATATGTTCCAACTTCGGAGCTAACTGTGTTTAGGCTTACACTACAAAAGAAATAGAAACAATGAAAACCTTTAGTTGAGTGACTGCGACTTGCAAATTTTTAAGTCATGTGCGTAAAAGGCATTGTGAGGATTTTAGTTGAGTGATCGTGATTGTGAGTTTCTCTAATCTTTCTGACTACATCTTTCTCTAATTTATGTTACTCCTTCCGTCCCTAAATAAATGTCCACTATTGACTTTTAAAGTATTTTTTTTCCACTTTGACTATAAATTATTTCTTTTGATATGTAATATTTGATGAAAGTTATACCAATGAAAATACATTTAAAACCCAATCCAATCATATATTTTGCACCAAATATTACATAACACAAATAAAATAATTTGAAGTCAAAGTTAAAAAAGAAAGACTTTAAAAGTCAATAGTGGACACTTATTTAGGGACGGAGGAAGTACTATATTTTATACGATTTTCTTGAATAACTCACTAGATGTGCAATAGTTTCATCCTTTCATGAACCTTTTGTTTTTTGATTGCTGATATTTTTATTTCAATAATTTACATATAGGTACCTTTGAGTGAGCGTCCAGTACAGAACAAAAAGTTGAACGCCATCATTTGTGCGTGGTTTACTTTGTGGCGTGATTGCTCCGAGATAATTATTGGTAGCTATGTTGAATTCTAGTGTTTTTCTTTATAGTTTGTTGAATTCTAGTGTTTCAATTTTGATTTTGTCTAGGATTTGTGTTTTGCTTAGTTGAAGTATTATCTTAATTTACTTTGTTGATTTCGATATTTTTTGTCTATTTAAATCACTTTATATGTATATTTGTTGTATTTATATTTCTTAATTTTGGTGAGTCAAATTGTAGATTATGGAATTTCAAAAAATTGATAAATTTCAAAAACATTTTTTTTTACAGAAGAGATTTATAAAAATACAGGTTTTGATATAAAAATATATTTTTACTCTATATAAAGACAGGTCGGATGTTTCTATAAAGACAGATTGTGGGAGAACCAGTGCCAATATCTAATAAAAACATGTGTGTTCACTTTAATATGGAGACCGATTCTTAGGAGAAAACCGGTGTCGATGCTTCTAACAGAGACAGGTTGCGCAACCGGTTTCTATATATTTTAATCATGGAGATACCCCCCTCAGAGAGTGGTCTCGAAACCACTCTTTATGGGCTATTTTGACCGGTTTCTGTGAGATTTTTTGTAGTAGTGTACGTAAGCCGGTGATGATTCCATTGTTCCATATGTGTTAGAAGAAGATGGTTTGGATGGTAGAATATATTTTGGTACCGTATCAGACGAAACCGTTAGTATGTTGGATTTGAACATATTTTATGTTTTTGTTTATTTGCTGGTGTAGGTTTAATTTCTGTGTGGTTGTGTATGGCATGATAGTTTTGTTGAACAATGCTACCTGATAACTTGGTTATAAGTTAATGTGTGTTATGTATGTGTAATTAAACTTTAAACTATGGTTTTAAATTGCCACAGACATCAGTTTTATGTATTTGGATGTTCTATATCAGAAGTTATTTGTCTGTTTGGCATCCTCGAAATTGGTATAGACGCTGAAGCATGTATAGGTAAGTTGACAACTGACACACAGAAACATGAGTATATTGCATATTCAGATTTAGAGATTAAAATATTAAGATTCAGTAGGGAATGGATTGAAGTGAATGCAGGTTGTTCAGTTGGCGGAGAAAATATTTGTTTGACCCTATGATTACATTTGTTTAAATAATGAAGGCGTTTAGTTCGTATAATGAAATTAATTAGTTGCACAAAAATTTAAAGCTTTAATAAAAGGATTAGGAGTTTGGGTAGTAAAAGTTTATTTTGAATTTTGTGTAACTCTAAACCCGTTTGGGCGCTTTCCTTGTAGCAATTTTTTTTGATTTGTGCAAAGTGACGTTCACATAAAAGCGAAACCCAAATTTAACCATTGTTTATGTAAAATGATCGATTGTTAGTAAGACGTCGTATATATTTTTTGATCCGTTAATGAATTGACGGTTGTTTGTAAAGTTTAGATAACGAAAATGTAGTAATGTCATATAACGATGAACTTAAATTCTAAACAAAGCTTCTTTGTAGACAACAATAGTAGTTGATTTTGCGTACTTCCCTTCTTCATCACAGCATAAAATCTTCAACCCTTTTTTGGTTTTGACCCTTGAAACAGCTACGTACAGTTTCCCGTGTGAAAAAACCGGCCGTTGTAGAAACAATCCAACTTGTGTTAATGTTTGTCCTTGACTTTTGTTTATGGTCATTGCAAAACACAATGCGACCGGAAATTGTCTATGATTTAATTTAAACGGGATCTTATTATCAGAAGGACTTAACACCATCCTTGGGATTGCACAAATTGTACCTACATTACCGCCTGATATAATCTTGGCTTCTATTATGTTGACGCCCATCCTCAGCACTTGAAGCCTTGTCCGTTGCATAATCCCGTCGTTTGATCTATGTTTCTCATAAACATAATTGGAGCTCCTATTTTAAATGTTATAGAATGGTGTGGAAGGCCTGGAATTCGATTGCTATTTAGGAACTCAGTTGTGTAAAGTGACTCGTTAAAGTTCGCATCCATATCGATAATACCAACTGAGTCGTAGCTGTCGTACGTGTTTGATTCTCCTGGTAGTTTTTTCAGCATTCGATCGTTGATCATATCCACAAGCTCATGAGTCGGTGCGAGGATTGCTTTTTCTTCAAAGAATTTTGGTCTGTAGAGGTTTTGGACCAAATCCGGGTATGTTTGTTCGATAATTGTAGGGATATGGTCGTCTGAATCTGGTATCAACATATCATCAGGGAATTCAACCGTCGCTTCTCCGTCGTTCGTTCCACCGACTGTACCGTTTCCTATGCTTAATATCCAATCCGCAAAGTCTTGTATTTCTTTTCTCTCAGAGTTAGTTGATCCTGTTCCAAGCCTGATGTTTATAGTCAGCCGCATGACTTTGCAATGTTGCCACAAATATGAAGCGTTGATTGACGCATGAACGACATCATATCGGCTGCCGTTTGTAACCACTGGCAATATTTGTCGGAAGTCTCCGCCAAAGAGAACCACTTTACCTCCAAATACTTTTTCGGATTGTTCGAATGTGGATGTCCGACATATGTCTTTGAGTGTCCTATCGAATGCCTCATAACAGTGTCTGTGTGTCATAGGAGTCTCATCCCATATTATCAGTTTACACATTCTTAGCAATTCGGCTAGGTCACTGTTCGCTGGAATATGACATACTGAATCTTCCACTACGTTTATAGGGATTGCGAATCGAGAATGTGCGGTCCTTCCGCCTTCTAAAAAAAGTGATGCGATGCCGCTTGATGCAACGTTAATGACTATTTCGCCTTTTGATCTTAATGCGGCGGATAATGTTTTGTATAGGTATGTTTTACCGGTCCCACCATATCCGTATACAAAGTACATTCCTCCTTTTTCATTGTTAACAGCGTCCATTATTGTTCGGTATATGTCTTTTTGTTCGTGTGTCAATGTCTTGTAAAGCGTTCCGTGCTATATTCTCAATTCGTCTTTGTTGTATTTCAGCTCATCGTACACCAATCTGTTGTAGTTGCCCATTGTTAACATCTCGTTAGGGTATGGCATGTTTGGTATATTTTTTAAGCTTTTGTTGTTACAAAGTAGCATGTGCTCAATATATGTTAGACACATATTCTTCCTCTCAATGTCTGTAAGCTCCAAGTCTGCAAATGGAAACAAATGGGTTGGTTATGTAAATTTTGTTTATTTTAATTTTTTTATTCAACGTATTTCTGCATGTTACACAGTATATCAATTTGCATTGCATTTAGAAGATAGGCAATCATTTCACCTATTTTTTCCCACCATTATATTTTCTTTTAATTAATACATAGTTTTGTTTTATGTTTCTCATAAATCAATAATCTCCTACCTAACTTTTTATCAGACCGATTTTCCGGCTATCAATCAAGGTATTTTGCGATTATTTTCCTAACCCGTTATACTCTGTTATTTTTTTGGATTTATACTCTTGTACTGTTCTTGGTTTATTAGTATGTTTTAATTTCGCCAACGATTTGTTGTTTTACTTTTCCTGTTTGAATAGTGGTTGTTAGTTAAGTTTTTATTTAAAAAAAAAGATAATAAGTGGGGTATTATGTTTACAAATTGTTTGTCATTTGATTGTTATGTTTCATTGTTGTTTGGTTTTATATTTAAAAAACGCCTAATTTTTGTAATGATTAAAACTGTACATGTGTTTTCTGTTGATGTTTATGATTTGCTTTTATTGGGTGGAAAGTTTTTTATATAATAATGTTTTGAATACAAATAGTTTGTTTTGTTTTGATGTTGTACTTTGTGGTTGGTGTTGGTAATTTAGACGTGATCATTGTTGGTTTAACATAGTTTAGAAGCTTAAGTAGTGTCCTATTCTAGATGTTTAATTTTTAGTTTGACTTGTTATTTGACTTTTTTTGGGTTTTTTTGTGTAATCTGGTATATGAATTGGAATAGTCATTTTGCTTTTATACTTTTGACAGAGTTGTCGTTAGGTAAGTACCTGTATGAGGTATATGTTGTTGTTTTTAGATAAGCATAATGGTGAGAAGACACATTTTAATAAGTCACGTGTTAAACGTTATGTATAAAGTTGATGTTAAAAATTGGGTGAAATTTAAAATACAGATTTTTATGAGTTTGTTTGTTTATGATTAATTGTAAATATTTGGTTGTTGTAAAGTCATATTTACGTCTTGTAATTTTGGTTGTATGACGTTTTGTTATGTTGGTTTAACTTGTATGTTTTGAAATTGATAGGAAAATTGCCATTGAGTTTGTTACAATGCTGGATGTTTTTACTTTTCCTGATTCTCAGGTATTCATTGTTTTATTAGCACGTTTGGATTGATTATGGTATGCTCTTTTATGTTTAATAATTTGATTAATATACGTGGTTTTTTGTTTTTGTAGGTCCTTCCGTTTGTTTATAATTTTGAGGCTTATAATGGTAGTGACCACGTTTATATTGTCAGCTCGGATGGTTATCGTTTCAGAGTGATGTTGAAGAAACCACGTTATGGACAATGGTACCTGTGTGGCGAAAAATGGAGGGAGTATTGCAACCGATACCTTGATGAGGAGGTTGAAGTTTTACACTTTGTGGAGGAAGGGAACAATTGCTTTTACGTGACTGGCTATTATGGCAACGGAAAAGAAGCTTATGGTTATGAAGGGCCGTTTGCTTCGTTTAATAGGTTTAAGATTACTGTGTTGCCGTATCCGCACGTGCTTCAGGTCGTGTAGTTTAATGCTATTTTTT